>CM027467.1:3730189-3742689 GCA_015776775.1 Magallana hongkongensis | reverse complement strand
GCGTTTATAAAAATGATCAGTGGAACATATTTGTCTTTCACTGATGCGCTACAGCTCAATATATTCAAGTAAGTTTGATATCTCTTGTTCTACATGTACAAAGAAAACCTAGTGGTTCTGTATCGAATCCATAAACAAACAAAAATATAATAATCATTGCCTAAACACTGATTCTCATGACTATATGCCTGTAGACAAAATTTCAGAATTGCTACATTCCAGGTAAATATATAAATACATATAGATAATTTTAAAATATAATAATAGTGATAAGAATAAATATACATCTATTTCAGAATACCATAATTCTGTGATATTTTAAGATTTCCAAGTTGTCATATTGACAATCGTTGTATTCAAACCAAACCAGTAAAACATGAGAATTCTATAAAATAAAAAAAAAAATCAATTAATTAATAAATAAAAAGGCACAAAAATTACATTTCATCCTCACCGAAAGAACGATAATAAACGAATATTAAGGCTGATGTTGAAAACTTAAAAATTTTTTTTTTTCTCATCGAAAATAGATATGCTTACGAGAAGACAATGTATAATAAGTGGCTTATTCATTGATATCGCTATATTGAAATTCAGCTGATTTATACTTTTGTACAATCAAACAGGACTTTTCAGATCTGAATATCCTTGCCATGGCTTGGTGGTCCGCATACAATATCTGAAAATGTTTTAGCTTATCATCGCGTTACTCTCAAATTGCAGGGCAAACGGAAAATACCACATTTTATCACGAAATCAGTAATAAAATAACATTTCAATCTAATTTTATTTTTGTTGCCAAGCAACAGCAAAACAATTTAAGATGGGCCTAGTTCTGAATAAAAGTTAAAAAAGTCTTAAATATAGGTAAAAGATAACGTCTTTTGTGAAAATTTGATTCTATGACTATGGTGTTTTGGTATTAGCAAAAACACCAAAATACAAAAATATCATGTGAAACAAGGAATTTCGTAATTGCAAAAATCAGACACATTATGTTTTTTAAACACTGTAATGTTTAGTTTCATTAGAATTCGTTAGTATAAGTGGAGCAGTTGAGAATTTCTTCTTTCTTCCCACTTTATCTAAAAACTTCCAAGTTTTGTTTGCATCATCTAGGCCTCAATTTTTATATAGCTATAAAAATAATTTTTACAGAATTTAAATGATGACAAAAACTGACAGTTTGTTAACTGCTAACAAGGTAAATTATTCACCCATTGAAATAAATATTGAAAACAAGAATATTTTGATAAAATTAAAATAGTACAGATCTGAATAGAACTTTCACTCCAGGAATAAATGACACAAAAAACCCAAAACATCTTTTGATAGAGCTTGCAAAACAAATGCAAGAGCATTTTCAACTGGTATCAGAGAAGCCGACCCTTATACAGAAACTTAGATGCCTGTAAAAGTTATATAAAACACCCGAGATATAGGTCACTTTCCATAACCCCCCATAAAATGAATATTTTACTGGAGTTTTATTGTTCAGGCTTGAGTTTTATACTTCTTCAAATTCTCCAGTCGTTTGAACAAAAACCATCACACTAGCGGCTCTCAATGCTGCAACGCTTTAGAAGTTTTATTGCTTTTTGCATACGAGATAACAATACTCTACAAAGATGGTGTCTAGAGTGTACCATGTGATTTTAATATTGTCACAGCTCTCCAAATCCAGTCGAGTTCTGAAGACGGATATCCGTTCTTTGTAATAAGTATTTTGTTTACGTCATACCGAAGACCTTCAAAAACTATCCCTATCCATTCTTATTCATTCCTAATTCTCCGTGGAATCCTGTTCCTGTCTGTAGCCTTTTTACTAAAACTAGTACCGATTCAGAAAACAAAAATTAATTGTTGCATTATGCAAATTACTGAAGTCGTCATTTAGTGGGGGAATCTTTTCTACCTGAGGTCATTGACAGTTCCATGTGTTTCAGAGCCATTTTTAGCGAGAACTACGTGTTTGAAATATAGTTCCATATTATGCAGAATTTCACAAATATGAATATAGGGCAAAGGCGAGGCTTCTGTGTGATAAAAGACGACGACCTTGGTCCTAACCTTTGTAGTTAGGTGAAATTTATGCTTCAGAAGTGTTTGTACGTAAATGAATTAAGACTCTTGCCTCTAAGTACCGAAACAATGTTTGGCGTAAAGGCTAAAACAAAAGTAAGCAATTACCCAACTCCTTTGGGGTAATTAGAAAATCACTATTTAAAGGCGTTTGTGTTCATTTCATGTGGCTTAAGAAGCTTTTGAATAAAACCTCTTAAAACAATAACTAAATCGTACATTTTACACGTTTCTCACCCATGATGAATGATATAATTACAGTATTAAAGGCAAAATATTGTTCTTTACATTCAGCATTGGCTGTACACCTTCACTGTAACATAAATCTCGGGAAAATAGTTCAAATTGTGTTTTTATTCTAACATTTGGCGTGTCATAAATATGATCATGTTATTTTGTCTTCGACAGTCCCCAGTAATAAAAAAAGATTTTTAAAATGCGGCCGTTTTGTAAGGCGGGACATTGGATGTAACAAAGACAGATCTAAGAACTCGTAAGTCAGATCCACTATCAGGCTAGATGGTTTATAGGCCGGCTTTTGGCCTTTTATACACATATCTCCCCCCGGATCGAGATTCGGCAACAAAACACCATGGCACCAGGACAAAACGACAGGCAGCTAAATGAAAATATTGTGTTTCAACTTATTGTTTACGACCAATCGTAAGTCAAAAGAGCGGACTTCCAGATTGAAATTTTGATATATACACGAGGTGGCTGTCCATGAAAATCAGATTGTTTAGTTGACGACCGAACGGCCCAAAAATGTTTTATTAAAAAGCTTCGTAATCTTAGACGCCGTATACGAAAGTAAATTTTCATTTTATTTCGCAAAAGGGATATTGATTTGATGAAATTTTGAAATTCCAATGTCATTCTTATGTTTCATGTAATAAAGAAACAAAGAGATCTTTTACGACTCGATCTTCGTTTTTGGGGACAATTAACAAAGGTGTGTGGAAATGTCTGCCATCAAATCTTCATAAAAGATGATAAAGACATGATTTCACATCAAATATTACCCGAAATTTATATGATCAATTATTCTGCAGATTGCAATTACTTGCAGAAATCCTGAATTTTCTTAATCTGTTACAACACTATTATACCTTCTTGCACATAAAAGAAAAATAAAACAGTTTTAATGAAATCATAAATGTAAGAGATACCCCTTCACTGAGGGATATCCTACCTGCTCACACAGTCCCCTCTAATGACCATAAAACCCATTTTATTTTTCTTCTTCATTATTATCACCACAAGGCAAAGAATTATAATGCCTGAATAGTACCGTTCAAATCTTCTCACTCTTATTCTTAGGTCGTAAAATTTTCAGAATAGATCAAATAGGGCACGGCTAGTGCCAGAAGCCGCCATCTTTCATTCAGTGTACATGTACTTTGTACATGTAACAGTCTTTGTATATATCTGTCTTTGTATGTAACCGTCTTTGTATGTACATTGTACTTGTATGTGTCTTTGATTGTGGCTTGTAATTGGTCCTTTAGGAAATTGCTTTGTTTACAGACAATAACTATATAGTAATCATTTCACCTTTTTGTTTATGGCTTTTGAATGTTTCGTTAAATAAATGCTTAATTTTGTTTAATATCATTGTCTAATTTATTTAACAAATTTGGTGAATAGTATTTTGCATTAGAATTCAGATATGTAGATTTACATTAATTGTTAAACACACCTGTTAAACAAAGTGTTTTAAAATCACTGAATTAAATGTTTTCCATAAGTTTTTTTCTTGTTAGGTATACGCACGTAACTATTTCATATATATTAATCAGATATTAAAACCAATAGTATATATTTTATCAAAAAAATTACAAAAATAAATTTTATATATTTTGCATTGTTTTGCCGGGAACCTTGTATATCCATCTGCTCTTGAAATTAATGGTACATTTGTACATTTCATTATCAAAACTACAAATTGAAATGTTCTTACCATTTCTTTTGTATAAACTTACAATTAACATCCATCAAATATTGAAATTGAAAACACCTAATTGTATTTTTATTGTTTTAATAAAACTCCTTACAATTTGCAGATATTGCAATTATTTCACGACCGAACATGGTCAGACCAAGACAAACCAGGTACCCTCCGGATATGTTTCATAAATGAAGCTACAAATTGAAGTTTTTATTGGTTTGATGAGGCGGCGTGTGTCTTTATCAAACTGTAGAAATTGCATTTGTTACATATTCAAGTTTTTAGGACCGTATATGGTGCCGCCGAAACTCTGGGTAAATGTAGTACCCTCTTTCCAAACTCCCTGTCAGATCATCCAGCGATGTGAATAAAACGTCTCCTTTCCAAGTTCCCATCAATACCAATTTTCATACACAATTGATGTAGTTCTGTTGAACATGAATACGTTATGAGTGCCTATGTGGTATCTTTCTTAGATCACTCAGCGATGATAGTTATAGGTCTCACTCTGCCGATTTCTCTTTCAGGACTGGACTCTGAATTATTGTTGCTTGTTTCAGATGATTAACTCCGTCCTTCCCTTTTTTTCCGTAATTTATCACATGTGTCTGTTCAAAGCCCACTGACACATTGTTTTATTTCACTCGAAACAAAATAACATGATTACATGCTATGATTTAATGCACACATGCGGATAAATCATTCAAGAGGTGTGTGTGTGTGTGTGTGTGTGTGTGTGTGTGTGTGTGTGTGTGTGTGTGTGTGTGTGTGTGTGTGTGTGTGTGTGTGTGTGTGTGAAATACAATTTCAGTATGTGTGTCTCATACAATGTCAAGTCTTTACGTACAAGGAAAGGAACTCGTGTCAAGACAAACTGATCATATGGTTTCCTTGTCCCATTGTAAGTGAATCCTTCAAAGAAAAATAAATAAGGAAAAGAACCATACTAACAAAATCCATTTTGAAAATATTTGTTTCCGAAAGATTTTAACGCTTCTCCTCTTGATTGAACCTTCAAAACAATGTGTTTAAGAGAAACCTAAAAACAAAATTCATTTTTGAAAATGGTATTTTCTCTCAAGGATAATATCAATTTTCCTCTAAAATTACTAGATTGTGTTCCTCATAAATTAATGTATGAGCTGATTCAGAGAGACTTAATAGGACAAGGGTGTTGTAAAGCGGTTTCTAATCCCTAGCTTAATATTCCAAGAAAATGCAGAAACCTGGAATTGTTTCTTCTGCGATACGCAAGCTTGTCCATTAGGACCTCGCTTTTTATCGCGTTTTTACGATACAACCAGAAATGAGTGTATTTCGGTTCCTGAATAAATGTGGACCAACTATGCAAATACGGTTTGAAATGTGCAAAAAGTCGATCAGGAGAGATTTCTTTTAAGAATTTGGGATAATTGAATTCTGTTTATTTCCATTATTAGTCATGTTCATCCCCCCCCCCCCCCCAAAAAAAAATAATAACCATACCATGCCTTCTTCTCTGTGTTATAAATACTTTAGGGAATAAATTAATTTCTTTGTTAAAAAAAATTTTTTGATAAGATCTTTAAGAAATATTCTGACAAAGAATAACTACCCTTATATTATAAAGCACCAAGTCATGAAGATCTTTCAACAAACAAATTCATATAAGACTTCCGAAAGTTATTTAACGATACATTCCATACTTTGGTGAGAAAGTGAATATAAAGATATAAAACTGATATAAAACTATTTGTATTTCAGATAACATCATTACCAGAACTATTATATTTATGTTAATACATATTGATGGACATGACTTAAGAATTATAACTGCATAATTTGAACATTATCCTCAACTATAACATTTCTTGGAATTGTATGATATTTCTACAAAGGGTCAACAATATTTCAGTAATATATCAATTTTTTATTTCCATTTTATTTGGTGATATAAACATAAGAATAAAGTTGGTGGTAAGTTTCACACCCGTTTTCACAAGGTTTAAATAATATTCAGAGAGCATTGTTAATTTTTTAGTGGATAATTGCTATTTGTTCTTCGTAATATGTAAATGAGTGAAATGCTTAATGTTTCTGTAATATCCGTTTAATATTTTGAAGTCCTCCTGATAGTTTGATAACAATGGTTCCCAACACATTGTTATACATAATCAATTCTTCAACTTATCATCACAGGGACAGCAAATAAATAAATCAGGATCATTATAATAAAACCCACTGTTTACCTTTGATCCATTTTTACGATTTAAATGGACAATATTAAACGGGCGGAAGGGCAGCCCCGATAATGTGGCTGGTAGAGTAGCTAGAGGTCAATTGACCAGGGGTCACCGTCTACGGGTACGGCTACCTGTGTCCGTGGGAGGTTCCCAGTGCACTGAAAGTGGCTGAGTGGGGTCTAATCCTTATTTACTACATTTTTTACTGTATGGGCGTCAGGGGGCGACCCATTGACGACCATTAATTCCACATAAAGAAGACCAGAGGCTCGCACTTAAGAGTAAGGCACCGTTTTAGTTGAAGATTTTAAAAGATCAAAAGTGTTCTACAACTACTTTTTCTATTTTAAACAAATTTGTTGCCCTAAGAACCGAAGAAAATGATGTATTTCTGAAGTTTTGTGTATGATAAATGCGAAACAAGAACGGGCATTATTTATACATGAATACAGGAGAGAAAACAGTTAGAATTTTAAACTTTACAAATTTATTTAAGGAAGATGTTTTCTTGTTAGCAGACATTCTTCTTAAAATGAGATATTCATAAATTTTCATACAGTTAAGCAGACCACGACCAAAAATAGTATCAGTCCAATAAAATTTGACCATTTTGTTTTTGTATCAAGGTCAGGTCAAGGTCACTATCTTTTTAGCGAAACTTAAAAGCTGATATTAATAAATATAGTTATGTAGACATCTGCTTAAGATATAAAGTGTATATTCTTCAACGAAATGATAAATTAACAATATGACTATCAGGTTATGCTACTAAATAGAAATAAATGTTTCAACTAAAATTGATATTGCTTGGTCAGCAAATAATCTACTTTTGTTTTTTTGATTTTAAAGATATTTTGATCATTTTTCTATGCTTCAAATATTAAATATTTCTGACTTTTACATATTAGAAGACTTATTATAAATAATTGACAGAAAAAATAGCAATTTGACCTATTAGCGAGAGAGAAATCCAATTATAGTGATTTTTTCACATAAATCTATTTATAAAATGAGCACTTTAAAAAATTAAAGCTAATTAAAATGTAATTTGATAGGAAAATCATATTTAAAAAAACATTCTGAAACTCAAGTACCTTATTTTTAGTTTATAATGTACATTAGTTGATAATTCCAGCATCAATGTTATTGTTTAAAAATGCTAAATAAGCCTATCAATCTAAAGTTATTTATGTGAATAAAAAAGCTCTCAAATTGTCAAATCTGCAGATATATGTTGGTTCGACTTTCTTTAAATGTTTTGGTTTTTGATGCGGTATCATCTATTCATAAAGTCAAGTAACCTCTACAAATTAATACAGATTTACCGCGGTATTTAGAAAAAGAAGAAGAAGGAATCACTCAGATTGTCTGATCTGGAATACAAATAAGATTCTACTACATGTATCTCTAAATATTGTGAATTCGCAAGCGTTATCGTATATTCCTGATGTCGTTGGAGGAAACTATTACAATTTGTAAAATTCACAAATTTAAGTTATATTTGAAATAAACGAATCACTCATATTTTCTTTTTTGGAGTACAATTGGTGAGCATAGTTCTTTCTAAATATTTTGGGTTGCAGGCACATATTTTATTCAAGCGCGTTTTATATGGTACTAACTAACATTATGAGTTTGTTATGACTTGGAGGAACAATTTAATAACCATATGGGACGCATTAAGACCATGCCAATAAAACTTTATCTTCTTCTCCCAAGAGCTTAGTTTCATTTTAATTTTTCTCAATTGATGATTCGGGTCCAAATCAACAAAACACATTTTGAAAATGGATGGGAATTTATCCTTTTTATGTAGGATCTTTAACTCTAGAAATTGGTATGTATTAAGAAATTAAGGATTTACATATAAAGATGAAATTTTGATTCTAACGCTTTTGGCTTTGAAAAAAAAGCAAGAAAATGTTCTAGATAGCGTTTGATATTTTCTCTGTTTAGGGTCATGGTTTTCTGTTACGAAACAGTTTGATCACAAGTAATATATTATATCACTGCATTGTTATCACTTGGTTAAGAGCCTTCGTGAGATTACTACACAGAAGTTTGTAAAATCAATTTTATCAGAAACTTACACTAAAATACGTTAAAATATGCTTGATAAAATTATAAATAACCTGCATTTCCGTCAGTAACATTACAAATGGATTCCATGTTGCATTACAAGGGTGAAAAAATGATAACCGGAGTTTTCTCAAAATAGGCCAAGAAATTACTTGATCACAGCAGCGTTTCACGGCTGTGGATCCCATTTACTGGAAACAGACGGCAAAAAATTAAAGTCTATTAGTTGACCAAAATAACTGACAAAGTCACCGAAGATCAGATACTCTGACGTCATGATACTTGGGTTCTTTTTATCTCAACAAACTAGGCTATTCCATCAAACAATCTTGATATCCTGTCTAACGGTGCTTCTCGTCTTGTGTGATATAGACTCTTACATCAAAACGTGCAAAGCACCTATTTTCATTTTTTCTATGAAATTCTGCTATATGCAATTAATGCAATATGTTCTAATAACTTCAATTAGGTTTAAAATAATATTATTTACACTGACAACTGTAAAGCGAAAATAGACGTTGCTCACACAATGGTAGTGGGTCTACAGATACTGTTGTGTATAACTGTATATCATATACTGCGGTAGACCATTATCAAATTTCCCACGATATTGGGCAGAGGTTAAAGTCATCTTGTCCAGAAAATACACAGAACTGACCATTAAGACACTCCAAGGTCTCTTTAGCCATCTTAATTCTGTTTGAAGATGGGTTGGCTTCTGCACATTATGCCGTTATCTGCGACGGGTCGGACATTCTCGGCCTGTTATTGTTTGCTCTATTAAGTGTGGTCATCTTCAGACATCTCCTTGAATGGTCAACAGCGTCATAAGGAGAATTGTTATAAATGATACTTTGATCACAAAAGATCAAATCTACTACAAGGATATGCCGTGTAATTTGGATGGGAAATAAAAGTGGGGATACCGTTCTGAACGAAGCTTGAGCGAAATTATAGTAAATCTTTTAATAAATTATACTTTTCAGCTCTATTCGATTTAACAAATGAAAACAAGACATGTAAATAGATACTTAGAACAAATTTCGGGGCATTTAAAAGATCATATTTTGATACTCAGCATAACTGAATCGAAATTAAAATAAATTGATCATAATGCAAATAAAAACCGCATAACTAGTTGTATAATAACTGTATTATCAATATGAAAAAAAGTTTTCAGATTTTTTCCTTTTGTTGATGTTTTGAATTTGAAATAAATGGTCATCATACGGTTATTTTATTTTAAAAAGCATTTTACATTCTTAATAAAAGAATACCCTATTCTAAATGACATAAAGAAAGAATGTTTATCTCTTTGTTTCTGTATTCATTTTTGTCCTTTATACATATTACTCTCATTATAACAATAAGAAAAAAAACCCAGTAAACGTTACTTTTTTAATGTGTGTATCAAGAAATGTTTAACATTAATTGGAAATTCAAATGATATCTAATAACCTATACATAAACATTTTTTTTAGTGAAATGATAGAAATTTCATTGGATAATTTAACCAAAGTAATCACGTGAACCTCTCACCACAAATGTTACCCCAAACATGATATCCACCCAACGTAAATGTACATTTAAGCTCTCGCTATCTTAATTCAGCAAAATGTCTGTTCTCAAACTCTTTAATTAAGGAGGTATTTTTTCTCCCCTCCTATTGATTGTGATCGAATCAATCAAATGATGCGACCCGAGATGCTAGATAGCCGTCTGTTCCCGTGTACATATGTGTATTACATTAACCTATCAATGATCGATCAATCTTTTTGCATTATACTGCTTTTTTGAAAATTTTACATGTACTTCTGCTTATTTATGATCATGTCCGGATTTTACTGTTCTTATTACTCATTTTATTCTCAAGATCGGTAGAAGATTCCAATTGTTAATTATATCTCGTTAAATTCATTTACACCAGACAATTGTTCTGAACATTAAATAATGTGCACGACTGATTTCAATTAAATGTTAGAAAAAATAGCATAGCAATTCCAAACAATGTACCATATAGATCTAAGGAGTGATTGAAATCAAGGGTCATGCCATTATGATATACATGGTCAATATTTACTCTTCCTATTCTAATTGATGTAGACTTTAGCGTAGTTCTATTTTCGCTAGTTTCTTCCTTCATCATAATGGCAATATCCTGTTTTCAACAACTCTGTGAAACTCTTATCATAATTCATCGTGCAAGCCCTGTGTTCCTCTGCTGTCCATAGATCATTCCGTCATGTGCTGGAGAGAACTAACGGCTGCGGTTCAGTAATTTATATTCCTATAAATCGGCATGTAACCTGCTGCTAAATATTATAGTGTTCTTAATGTACAAAAGTTTATCCTTTATAACTTCTTTCTATCGACCACACAATCAGAACCACACAAATACTGTTCCTCTAGGGTAGGTCGTGTCTGAAGTGGTCCACAAATGTTCCATGCATCTGTTCTCTCTTTCTATCTGTTTAGAAGAGCTGTGTTCATCTTTGTTCTTCGCTTAAAAAATAAATCATTGTTCTTTTCTTACTAAATGTTTATTGAATAATAGATAGACGAATAATAATATAGATATCATAGAATTTTAAAAGTGAAAGATGCTCTGCGGATACTGTTCGTATAGCTATTGCATATGAAGGTTACACCCAGTATGTAATTACGTGTAATGGTACCCAAGCATTACATCTCGATCCCGCCTCGAAAAAAAGTATTATCGCTGTTCTCAGTAGAATTTATGCGGTTTTTAAGATCAATTTAAAGAATGTATCATGTACACACATGTATGAATATTTGTTTGGTGAAATTGTTTTTGTCATTTTCTGAACTTTCCACCTATTAAATCGCAGGAGAAAGTGGACTAAGTGCGTTTTTCTCCAAAACTTTGCTTCCAAAGTTTGAGCCATATTTTGATTTAAATTTTGTTACTATTTAAAAAAGAACTCGGCTCATTTTTTTATTTAAATCTTAGCATTTACCAAAGTTACTCTCATATTACCACACCATGCGCTGAATTGCGTGCATTCAAGACATTGGGGTAGTGGATATTTAAAATTAATATGAATGTAGAAAAAAATTTTCAGTCTGGCATGCTGTAATTTCATCCTTTGTTATGGCGCCTTTTATAAAATGTTGGTGTTTATATTTAGTTATAAGTGAACAGCTACGCATTAAAAACAAAATCAAATTTTTTAATATCATTTTGAATTGAATTTTTGGGTAAAATTGAAATGAACATATTTCTGTAATTTAAATCATTATTTTGTATCATATTACACAAAGAAATTCTTCGATGCATTTGAAAAGGTATCCTAATATATACATACATATTTAAGATATACACTTACAATGTTTGTTTTGATCAACCCTCCTAAATGAACCCTTTTCCACCCCGAACAACTCAAATTACCGGGAGGCAGTTGACTTTAGCAGGCAAATATAATTATGGTTCATAGACTCACGTAACATAAATGTGCATTGTTTAATAATACTACATTTATCCCCAGTTTGCTACATAAGAGTATACAGAAAAACGTTTTCTTTACCAAATTCCGAAGCGTAATAGTAGGTTCTGGGTGTCAAAACGTGAACAAGAATCTCGCGTAATTATTTTCGGGGTGTTTGGATCTTCAAAGAAGTGTTTTAATGTAAGAGAGACCTGATATGTTGACGGAAATTAATCTACATAGTCTTGAAGCATGTGGATACATGTTGCAGTCCGTGCAGAATAATTTATCACGACAACCCCGTCTAAGTCTTCCGTGGTGATGAAAGGCTGAAATATTTATGGTAACAGCAATTCAAAACTCTTCACCCAACACGAAAACCGAGAATGACAAATGTAGAAATAAACAAACAATTAGCTCTGGAGAGGGGAAGACATTTTTCTCTTTTACTCTACAAAAATATAAGCCACGTGGTTCTTAGTCATGATTATGATTTTGAAAATCTGCAGTTTCTACTTCACTAAATGGAAAATAATTAAACTAACAAAACTGAAATAAGATCAGAGCCTACGATTCATTAAATCAACTATTTTTTCCCATAACCTGTCGATTATATGACAGAGCGACTGGCTTGCTTCATACTTTAGGTTGCAATGAACCGTTACAGTTTTTGCTTACAAACCCATTTGTTGGGTGTAAAATGTAACGTTGATACTATACATG
>CM027467.1:3500189-3725189 GCA_015776775.1 Magallana hongkongensis | reverse complement strand
GAATTTTGACTTTTGTCAAATAGAGATTTCCCATCAATGGTTTCTAAATGCGAAGTAAAATCTATCCCATCGCAATTATAACCTTTCAGACCACAAAATTAAAGAACTTTGTTGTAGATCTCTGGTATAATTTTATAAAAAAGAATTCTTAAAAACTTCTATAATTTGTGGACGTCAAAACTGAGAGAAAGAGAGAGAGAGGGAAAAATATCAAAGTTAATAAAATTGGTGTTGGCTGTGTGGGGTGGAATATGTTCCTTCCAAGGAATGATTTATAATGTAAATATAACATTGTGTCTAGATTCGGAACAAGTGTTATTCGACTATAACACTTGACATAATTCACACAAGTTTTAACACAGACCTCCGGATTTCTGAGCATCTCAGGGGCTTCTCTCTGGGAAATATAGCAAGTTCTTCCTAGGGTAAGAACATTTATTCCAAAATATATAAATAAATATAAATGTCAACTTTGGCACGTGTTGTAAATGAAATTCAAATTGTAAATAATGATTGTGAAAAGCAGATGTTTAGAATTTGAAGGATATTGCAAGAGATGTTGTCTTTTGAGTAAATTCTGTGTTAAGCGATAATCAAACTTTTGTTACGACTGTTCATCTTGTGAAATCGATACACGTGCATTGGGGGTAGGGTTTAATGCAGATGATCACGATTTATTGATTTTACTACAGCGAAAGTGTTCAGATATACAATACCGCCATAATCACATTTTCAAAATTCACAAATGTTCTGAGATCTCGCATTTTGATTAATATTTAACAAATCTAGATAAACTAGACCATGTAGTGTTTTTGTGACTGAAGCGATGGTGACATTCTGTGTGTCTTTGGGAGTCCTCTGGGTCTATCAATTATGAATTTACGGATGGCATTCAGGTAAAACCTCAAACCTACATCTTGTTTTGTGTGGTACTGTGAAAATACTTTTTCGCTGTTTTTAATATTAACTAATGAAGTTTTTTTTATTTCCAAGACAGTGTTAATGTCTATAAATGTCCTCTCTTTAACTTAAATCTTAATATGATAAACAGTAGAAATGTACAGCTATAAATATTTAATAACCAATTTTAAAATTAATATTGTAGATCTAGAAAATTATTTATTTACCCCCTTTTCTTTTCTAAAGTTATGATCTTTCTGTTTAATTATATGTCAGCATATTAATATTCTGTATATATTTATTATAACTAAACCAAATTGACAGTCATTATAAATTTGATATTTTATAAAAAAAAAACAAAAAACAAAACCCCATTCTTTCCGTTGTCATATTGTAAAAATCGTAGTTCCATCTATTAAATAAATAATTTAGAAATTAACAATGTGACATGTTTATTGATCATTACAAACGGATAAAACATTATTGTGAAAGGAAACACAATAGTCACGTGACAGACGATAACAGGACTCAGCGGTCTCGTATGCAAATAAGTATTATCTAACTTTATATATGTAATTATGATTTATATAAACCGTTTTCTTGGAAATTTATTTTTAACAATCGATGCGGGGTCATTCTTAGTCAGTATAATAGGTTTCTGACCCATATTGGCTGTTGTACAATATTTTTGTAAACCGTTTTCTTGGAAGTGAATTTTTCTTTATCGATGTGATGGAGTTCTTCGTCACAACAGGTTCCCTGCCCATGTTGACTTTGGAGCAACACTTGCTTGAATTACTCATAATGGTAGAAAGGAATCCCACCACAAAATTGTAATGATAGGATGGATAAATTCCAACCAAAGCCAAGCTTCTTAATCATTGGCATATTTTATGCTACAACAATAAGACACAATTGTCCACCCGTGTTGAACTTTCAGTAATAGTATCTTAAGGCTTTTTTGATATCATTTTATTGAGAAAATATACATGTATTGTAGCCTTTGAATTTTCGTCTTTGTCATTTGTTAGTGTTGATCAAAATTAAACATCCTATCAAATGAAAAGAGAGAGAGAGAGAGAGAGAGAGAGAGAGAGAGAGAGAGTACGAGAAAGAAGGGGTGGGTGGGTGGCTTGGAGGAAAACAAGGAGTCCCCTCACCATCTTGTAATGCAGAGTAGTCCATTATGACCATGGTTCTATGACTCCTATCTATTTTGGTATCAGGTGTGACCCGGGATATGTGAGGGCGAGTTGTGGCTTGTTTTTAAGGTTGTGTAAAGCAGACTTTTGAGCTGAAGATAGCTGGCATCTGTATGGTTTATTTTGTACGAGATAACCCTGTGTATCTCCTGATACCTCGCAAGTCCTGGGGTACTCTGGTAAAGAAGGCGTGTCCCCCAGAAACACGGATGTAGGCAAACTAAACCATACCGAGCTTATGTCAAAAAACAGCAATGTTGCATGTTGCATCAACAACAAAAAACGTGTAACTATTCTCACGTTGGAATATGCATATGTTATCGGAAGCCATAAAAATCGTCAACATGTGTAATATGCATTCTAGCTTACTTTGGATAACCCTTGGATTTGCTTAACCCCAACGTGAAAACACTGTCTTATCTTTCGGGGTTTTGGATGCTTATAAAACGCATAGTTACAGACAAAGCCGTTCTCATAATGAATGATAATCAGCTATGGGCTTCCTCTCCCCCCTCCTTCTCTTTGCTTTTTTTTTTTTTTTTTTTTACAACTGATGCAGTTCTGTTTTGGTCAGGAATTTGCAGAAAATACACAAATAGCAGAACATGTTGCTTAGTTATGTGAATGAAAAAGACAACTTCCTAAATCAAATCATTCAAAGAAATAGTTAGACCCTAAAAATTACAATATGCTGCGCGTATGTAAATAAACTATTTTGCTGATCAGAGAGACAGACGTAAATAATTTGTACAAAGTATCGACATAGACCCTCTCATTCGGCCTGTTATTGTAAACACCTTCATTAGTGTGACGTGTGTGGTATACTGCTAGCTCCCTATCACAATGCTGAAGACTTGCCCTTTGTCCTGTTTAGAATACATCATCTGTTATGTCAAAACTATCACTTAATATTTTCATTATACAACCCCAATCATATAGGTATATGTATGATTGACCTACAATCTGGTTTTATTCTTCATAAATTCCTGCCCTTTGGCCTATTTAGAATACAGCATCTGTTGTTACGTCGAAAATATTGCATAATTTTTTCATTATAAAATAAATTGAAAGAAAACAATGATATTTTTAGGTATATTTCTTGTTATCTGAAAATCTCTTTTTTCTTCGTAACAGCATGCCCTTTGGCCTGATTAATTTGAATATATTGTCTTTTCAATATATCAATTTGATTTTTTTCCATTACACAAAAAGGATGATTAAGAATACCAACACAATAGTTTAAATTCCTCTGTTTCTGTCTATACCCAATGTTTCTGGTTGTAAAAGTCCTCTTTATGCATTTGTAAAATTCAAAGAAAAATCATTTTATTTTAGCGTACATGTACATGAATTTTTTTTTTTGGAAAAGCATCTTTTTTCCCATAGTCATTTTAAGAACTAATAGAGTTGCAAATATTTTGTCAGTACATGTACATGTACTTCATCATTTCCAAAACGAAGTTCATACGTAAGTAGGGATTACTTTTGTATAATAATGATGCAGTTTAGACTGTGCAACATTTCAATTCCAAGAAATGACAATTTACAAATGATAAGTTGTTGTTCAAATTTTTAGTTACGATGCATTTCAATCAGCATCTTAATTTAAAGAAATGACAAGTTACAAACAATAAGTGATTGTTAAATTTTTGAGTTACGATGCATTACAATCACGACCAAAGGTAATTTTATTAAGCCACATATCTGAAGCAGATCAGTGGCTGATGTTCACAAGTTGAAAAGTCTTCCTTGTAGCCGAGTTTCGAGTTTCCATTGTCTCGCAAATGTTTATTCTTTCCTTAGTTCATTGAACTTGATCAATTTAAAAAAAAAGGATTTGTAACCACAATTTTTCCATTGATATGTGTAGTTTGTTCTGGTTTCTTTTTCACTCTTGGGTTAATCTCTCAATTAAGAGGGTTGGATGGTTTTGGTAATTTATAGACTATATTGACCTCCTTTAGTAGAAGAGCTCCGTATAAAAATATAAAATATTGCTCCAGATTAAAGTCTAAAGTATCTAAAATATTTTTTTACTCAACAATAGTTGAAAGCTAAACAAACCATTTACAAAAAATTAAGGTAGATCTAATGGTTAATTTAATGATCACTCAGTCTTTTTAAAATGTGTTATTGAAAATTATGAAATGTATCTAATTTCGAACAAATATTGTATTTAATTACACACATTTTCCAGTAGATTACATTAATCTTTGTGTACTATATTTTAAATGTTTAAAACAAGTGAAATTAACTTCAAATTTGCTGATATTTTTTTTTCCTGGCAGAGGATTTATCGACAAACTTTAATTACGTTTTATTCTAAAGAAAACTCGTGCCCTTTTTGTCATAAAAGTGTCTAATTAATTTTTCAATTTAATGTGATTAAATTGTAAGCTCTTTAAAATGTATGCATTAGGAAATACCTGTGAAGTTTCATCAGTACTCGAGAAAACATGACTAAGATCGATCGATACCAGTGAAGTCAATGTTATTTAATTGGATTGTGACTTTCCACCCATTGAACTAGGCATACACGATCATTTCGTTCTTCCTTTGCTGCATCACGAGAAATTCATCATTCTGTATAATTAATTAAATTATTTCAACCTTCGTATAAAAGAGAAATTATGCTCGATATTATTCAGTTTAGTAAATACTACGTGTTTCTTCAACGGAAGTGTTGAATTAGACAATGCTGTATTAGCAATATAAGAAAACAAAATCAACAAAATTAGAAATCCATACTGTTTCTATTTTTCCTCAAATCGTGTCCTTTAGATAACCCTCTGGTCTTTACGACAAAAATACCGGAACTTATGTTTTGAAATACGATGGTGTAATTGTTGCATGGAGCTTGAATTGAACAGAACAAAAAATGCCATTCGATAACTTGATGATATAGAATATCCGAAAATCGTCCGCGGGAACTATCGCCTTGTGATTGTCGCAATGCCATCGTAACTCACTAGATGTTCTATCTGCACTGGGACTATTTAGTAAAGTATGCACCTCATTAAAATACAAATTACGATTCTAAAAGCAACATAGATCTAAATTAAATTGTCTGATTATAACTGGGTCCTGTATAATTTGCGATTGGAAGGTGTTAAAGTTACCAGCAATATGAGTTAGGTAATTACTATGTAGGAGATGCCAAATGAACAGAGGTTGATGGTGGGATTTAAAAACCAGAATACACGGGAGAACGCTTATCGGAAGCAGCAGAATTTATTAAGTATGACTACCAAGCCAAATATAGCTTTGTCACAGCCGCTCTTTATATAGGTAAGCTTTTTTGTGAGTTTTCTAAAAAGCTGATTTGACTTTTAACATCAGACGGTTTTGATTCTATGACATAATGCTGGGTCTAAGCAGCAGAAACTCTTGCAAAAACCAGGAATCTTTGAAATGGAAATCTGATCTCCGGGTTTTTGTACTTGTGGGTGCAAACATCTTGAAGACCGGGAAGTCGGATGCTTCACTGAAAATGAAATTTTACACGAGCACTGACAGATTTCCAGACTCATTTTGCACAATCTTGTCTCACCCCAGAATTTACTTCATAAAGAATTTGACCAAAAATTTGATCGCATATTCCAAATAGCTATTGTGCTGGGGTTTTTTCTTCCTTCATTTTTTTGTAAATTATGCAAGGTTATTTATGTAGATACTCTGCACAACTGTACAATTGTTTGATATATTTTGGCTCTTTAATGCACTGTAAAGTGAATGAAAGCCTCAGAAGTGTTGCAAGGGGAGTAAAGTATTTCTTGTGCATTTATACAGAAGAAGTGACTTTTACATTATGGTTTTATGAAGGACTTTATATATATTTAGTACTGATAGATAAAAAAATGTTTTGATATAAAAGGATGTCCATTTACAAGTTAACTGGGTGGCAAAGCTTCCCCGAACCCCCACACATGTAAATGCTACAAGAACTTAAGTCTCGCGTTAGATACACAGGAACAATAACAATAAGTGCTGGTCTGATTTTCCCTCGTTTGTTCTTAAGTTGGTCAGTTTTGACTGGAAGTAACAATTATTCTTAATGTTTTTGATAACTTTGTGAGAAATCCATCGACGGAGATAGGGGTAAGTTGTGGTCCATTAATCTCGGTCTCTGGTGAGTTGGAGCGGAATGTGGGCCCCAGGCAGTGTGACTGGGACCAGTCATCTCGCCATACCCATCCACTGGCCAGAATAGTGGTCTATTTACTGTACCACCTACGATGCAAAACTCCAACAAAGCAAGGGAGGAAAAGCTAGTAAAAGAAACATCAAAAAGCAGTTTCCATTATATATACATCTATATATTGCAGAGAAAATTTTGCAAAGTTATTAACTTTGAAAATTTTGAGACGTTGATTTCCTTACTAATTTTGACCCTTTTACTAAATAACATGTAGCAAGAAGGTTTGATTTGAATTATCTTTTTATAAGGTTGATATTATCGAGACGTAATTACTGGGAGTTGTGGTTTAAACACTCCTAATTGAAAAGCCAAGAAACAGTCTGCATGATAGAACGAAAAAGCCACGGGCAAATCTATAGGCTTTGTTTGATTATTGTTAAGAGTTATTGCATCAATACTTATTTTTTTATTTATAAATTCACATGATTTTTGCCGTCTTTAACAAAAATAGCCAAACGTATAAGTATTGTTTATCACCTTTTTTTATTTCCCGGGGGCTTTATAAAAATTGTGTCGTAATGGAGATCTGTCGCAGATAGAAAACAATGCATCGTGTTGCATTATTCAGACATGAATTTGTTGCACCGGGTTTAACTTAATTAAATGATTTGGCGACAAAGCGCATCACGGCTGTATCACTAGGTTTTAAATAGTCTGTAACAATCATGCGGTTGTGACACCTACATACGAAGAATCCGGAAACTCTCCGAATACCTGGCATAAATAACCAGGGAGGATGGCATGTAATTATCCCACACGTAAACACGATACCCGCGCCACCACCCGGCCACACACGACAACAAGTCGGTCCCAATCTCGTAAATTCTCGCAGATAGCTACGTCCAGGGGAGATAATTTGATGATAGAGAATATATTTTATTCAGATCTACTGTGTAGGGTGCTGACTTTGTAATGATCTCCCCGTTTTGAATTTTAAATGCTTTGATACAATTCAGAGTAGGTCGATATAGCTTCTGTAAAGTTCTATCACATTTCTATCAATTCCTTATATTCTATAAATAATTATCAAAAGAAGTAAGCTGTATGATTATACAAAACTTACAAAATAATGTATATAGATAATTACTTTCTGTCCGAACATATAAAATATTAACGGTAGACGATGCAGGTGTCACCTAACTGTTCCATGTTCGGGGACCTACCGGGATATTCCCTGTAACCGCTTGCCGATATAAAGGTGTTAGTGCAGGTGCGAAAGTCCGCACCTCATACCTCATCATTTACTCATAAATGTCCACATTCCCCCAATTTTCCATGCGTCTTAGGCTTTTTTCAGGATCAAAACACGTGTAGGGAAAGACTAAAATACGGACTGGTTTTACAGTTCCACACCTTGTCGCACCTGCCGATCTATAGGACCGAGGGGTCAATCATTTTTTTCCTGACCATAATTATCCGTAGCCCCAAAACCTTGTGCCATTGTTTTGGCTCTTTCCTGAGTAATGCAATATTACAATATAAAACAAAGCAGTAACAGTTGTCTCTCTTGGATTGTGTTTCTCAAACTGTCTTCACTTTTTAGATGCGGGACAAAACCATCTGTGTTTCTGATTGCTTTGAAAATAACTCCCTTATTTCATATAATCATATCTTACCAAGTTTTTTGCAAATGTTTCTTATTGAAGGACATGTATCCAGCAAAATTGGACGCTTGTCAATATTCTTTAAATTATAGTTTTCCGAGCCACCAGCCCATTTGATATTTGGTTTCTTTTATCTGTTTGCAATCCCTGTGTAGATTATTGATGAAATGCCTGCTATCTTGTTTCAAAAATTAGTAGTTTAGCTGCATTGCCAATATTACGAGATGCTGCGATGTCTTCAGATGATGAAAGGTGTTAGGTTACCGTATGTCTTCGTCTGCCTCTTGTTTTGACCATAACAATCAAGAACAGGGCCGAATTTCCGACCGATTAATTTTATTCATTAACCTAGGACTAATCCAATGAATTAACCGCCATTATCCGATGGATACGCGGTCTCTGTTAATCAAGTATGTCCTCGTTAAGTCATGTTGCGCTAACGAGAAACAAGAACGCATCCGCTTATCCAAAAATTCAATCCTAACTTGAAAGGAGCTAGTGAGCGCGAAAATTGCCGGGACTTGGCTCCCAAGCCCGACTTGAATATACATTCCATTATACGGGATTAAATGAAAACTAATTTGGAAGTCAAAAGGAAGCATAAAGTACGGCTCTCATAATTCCGAGAAATAAAACTGCCTATCATCTTTTGGCAAGGAAAAGTTTGTCCGTCTGATGGGCCGAGATACGGGGACAAATTACGGTCCATGTCATAAATATCCACGCACTCTCAATCCAAACTAATTCCAAATTTGTAGTAAATCAGAGTTTTCGATGCAATAGAAATTTCTAGAAAAAAAGGACCAATCCATTTTCAAATTGTCTTATTCATTTTGTTGAAATTGTGCTTTACAAAAAATCATATTCTTTAGAATCAAAATTTTGTTCATGACAATGTTTTATATTTTATATGAAGAAATTAAGCATATCGGGAAAGACATAATAATGATAGATAATTTTAGTTCATATTTGTCTTTGTATCAATAATATTAATATAAATATTTTCTTATTCGGCGTGTTGAAATAAAAAGAAATTTGTACAAGGGTCATTATCAAAATATGCAGACTTTTAAAATATGTAAAACATGAGAAAATTATTGGTGAAAAAATTACTTTGATTGCAAAAAACACATTTAACAAACAATAAAGTATAACATCTAAAAATTTGCAAACATTGGAATCTACCATTTGGTGGATAATTAGACTAAAATTAAATGAACTGTGAAAATTTTGTCAGTGGTGTAACAGGCATATAGTATAGGAAAAATTCTTAAATAAAATAAAATAATTCTTTTAAAATGATGGACATAAAGTTTATATCAACAAACTTCATTTAAAGTTATTAGAATTAGATAACAGAAAATATTTGACACATTTACATAGTGACCAACATAACATTTGGGACAAAGTCTTGATGTTACTCAACAAATTTTTAATTTGAGCATTAAAAAGAACACAACTGGATTTTTCTTTTAATGGAGCATAAAAAAGACATTATTGTAAATGCACTGGTGTTTTCAAATATACATGAATCATTGTCAGTTAATTTTATTTGGAGAAAAATGTACACGTTACACCACTGATTATTATGTTTTACCACTGACTTAAAGTTACACCACTGACCTAGCGATAATAAATAAGAGATAAGTGTGTTAAATTTTGTAAAATAAACTAATTTCTATTTTTGATTGCATTTAAAACATGAAAAATTTGATCTTAAATAAGTTTTCGTGCCTCTTTCTTTCATAATCTGAAGATAGACACACTGTTACACCACTTATAATCAGTGTTACACCACTGACACAAAAATGGCATGTAGATGTTTTTTTTACATGAATTCACTCATTCTTTGATGTTATATTTTTTACTATTGGCATCCACACACTTTTATCCACCTTGTACCGAGTTCGAACTTTCTTCGGCTCATCAATCTCACAAACAACATCTTCAATACTATACCAGCTCATATCAATCATACACTTTGGATAATAAAATTGAAATTTCTCCAATTTTCTCCAAAATCTATGCATACAATGCATATACACTTCCTCTTTGTCTATATATGTTTTTTGAAGCTCAGCTAGCATTTGTTACCTTTAAGTATTTGAAAGATTTTAGTATAACATAATAGGAAATGTGAAATGTCAGTGGAATAACATATATTATTGTACACTATAAGTCATTAAAAAATTCGATTTTTTAATAAAAATATGATGTGGATAATTTCATTTCTTTATTAGAATAAATTTGTTTTTACTTTTATCTTTTAATCAAGTATTTAAATGAGTAAAACATAATTAGAGCATACAAAATGTCAATGGTGTTTCAAATAATGTCAATGGTGTAACAGGTCTCATTTTCCAGATTAAGAAAACACAATTGCAATTAAATAGTCAAGCTTTCTTTATTGTGACAGTGTCTAACTTGTAAAATTGATAAATAACAATTGTTCAAAATGCTCAAAATATAAATGAACTGGAAGAAAAAGTAAAATAATTAAATAATGTCATGTGGTGTAACAGTTTTTTCAGTGGTGTAACAACAATTTTTGGTTACACCACTGACCGTTATACCACTGATGTATCCATAGTAAATGTAGCAGTATGACCCAAGAGAACAGATACTACACTAAGCTACATAGCCTATGTTATAATGTGATAAACATTCATCATTTATGTTTAAAACTTTTTCGTTCTTTCATAATAGAAAACCTTAAATAGCACGTTATCCCACTGACACAGTTTACATTGTATTTTTCGGAGCATACTAACATTTTCTGCCATATTTTCTATCACAATGATGTCATCACTGATACATTTATCTTTTTAGTAGCAGGGAATGATGTCACTATGATCTGGGGGATTCCAACTGTAGTACAATATTATTTACTTGATGTATTTTAAGATATTTTTATATAATTTGCCTTGTAACACCAATGACGAAAACTTTTTGTACAAGCATATATCTCATCAAATTCATTGTTTTTAAAAGAGAACTTGTTAAGGAGCATAGCAGAAATTAAAATATGAATGTTGTTTTGAAAATTAACGGCGATTTTTGGAATAAAACATCAATATTATTGAAGATATTGTAGGTTAAAGACGTTGGAAAAATTTAATGACAACATAAATTCACTGAAATCTCATAACAAATAATATTTTTTTTATACTTTAAGCAGTAAAATTGTCGATTTATTTGTTCAACAATATGGGTTTAAGTTTCTACAATCCAATGGTACTGCATATATTCCCCAGAACATTATTTTTCCCCCTTTAAATTGACACTGACGCAAAAGGCTGCATATTTTGATAATGACCCACAAACATACTTGTCAAAATTAAATCGATCGATTACAAATTATCTAATCAAAATATAATTTTGCGGATTGTTTTATTTTCCAATCAATCGATCTTAATTTACAAGAAAACACGAGCTTCTCTTTACAATCCTTCAGAGTTGGAAAGACGAATTAAGACAGTGAGAATGAAATGTACCCGGGGGATCCATTATTCCTGCGTCGATGTCCGGAGAGTCCGCTTACATTTTAATTATCGAGCGGTCTCTTTGGACTCGCTTGAAAACGATTTTACGACCAATAGCCGACCATTGTCGACCGGTAGCCGGCGGACACACTTGATCACTCAACTTGTGTGGTGTTATTTTAATCCATCTAATAATAATGTCCGGCTTTTGTCATCCATTAGCGTTCGCCATGTTTGTCTGGGGTGTTGTACAAGAGGACACGGCTTTTCCTGTTTCGATACAGGTATCGCACCGGACAATCGCTCGTCCAGCGGGTCGGATTAACTGTTCATCAGTTAAAAAAAACTTATATGACCTTTTAATTGTTTTACAACCTTCTGTTAATTTCTTTTGAAGTACTGGGCCTTTGTCTGGCCTTTAAATTTTATGTATTGAGATGACAGAAAAAAATTGAAAAAGTCGAGCTTGATTTTCAATTCCAATTTAAATTCTTTGAAGTCCGAGAAGATTTGGACGTAATACTTTTAAGGTGTAGTAAATGTGGACAAAATGGTTAGATTCCGTCACACGTTTGTTCAATGAGAGTGTCGAGGCAGATGATAAAACAATCACGTGACATGATTTCATTTATGACATTTTATGAAGACATGGTATGATAGAGGAACAATAAAGGTCGGCTTTATGTCTTGTTTTACAAGATAATGCCTGATATCGCTCATACAAATGGCATTTATTCACAATTTGGTAGAATTTTGTTGTTATTTTACTTCGCAATACACAATTTTATTCGCTGATACATACAGCACAACGCAATCACTTGTTAAAAACAATTCAGCAGTAATGAAA
This sequence comes from Magallana hongkongensis, assembly GCA_015776775.1. Taxonomy (NCBI): domain Eukaryota; kingdom Metazoa; phylum Mollusca; class Bivalvia; order Ostreida; family Ostreidae; genus Magallana; species Magallana hongkongensis. The sequence goes on along the minus strand of CM027467.1, from coordinate 3,712,956 downwards.
AGCCACTTTGTGTCCATTTAGTAATCATAAATGAGTGTTTAAGTCTCAGTTTAAGCAGCTTAGGACCGATTTTATTGAAATCTTACATCAGGCTGATAATGGTGGTCCGGTGCCGGTCTCCAATGTCTGCTATATTGATACCCTACTCATTCATATTCCGATTTATGCTTAAAAAAATAAAAACGCTAAAATCTTTGCCTTCAAACAGACGCTATAGAGTTAGTTGTCAAACGTGTAATCGAAGCATTCAAAAATATGCTATTTCATGAAAAACCTTTTTGTTAAATGTTCAATAATTGTTATTTTAAATTAAAAGAATGTTTTTTTAAATTTTAAATAATACACCGAAAGCAAACTTATTTCATGGTTAATCTGAAAAGATATCACAAAGATATAATTTGAGCGCCAGAATTTTTGGCTCTGTCCACGAGCGCTTTGTTACTGAAGAATTGACCATTAATCACGTAACGTTTGGTCATTTGGTTTCGGCAGGGCTGAAGTCGAAAAACGTTAACGGGACATTAAAATCAATAATGAGATGTAAAATTACGAGTAGCACCGGACGCGCGGGGGGACAGGATACCTCGGACAGAGATAAAATGAACCCCCGCGCGAGGGAAACACTAATTGAAATCTGCTTAATATGGCTACCCCGTGAAATCCATATGTGATTCCTATAAACCGTCGCAACGGACAGGAATTCAAACAGACCGAAAATACATTAAAGAAATTTGAAATTATCTGTTGAATTTTGTAATGATGGGTCTCAAAGACTTCAAACGGGGTCATTTCTATAATGATGTCATTTTACTAGGTAGAAAACCAAAGCAGGTTCCTACCATTTTATGTCAGTACTAAAATTCCGTGATCGAGTTTGCATCGTTGTTTCATTGGCCTGATTTACCGGGAATTTATAGTTTGTTTATGGTAAGGTTATGCTACTTTTATTATCATTTTCTTGAATGAATGAAAACAAAATTCATTCATGAAAGAAATTTTATTTTAGAATTTTTACCAACCTTTGAAGAATCTTACTCTTTTGACAATAATTTTCTTAAAATATATTCAGCATTGAAAAATTTGTGGGCTTCATTTTTTGACCATTCCTGCCAAATACACAATCTCAACTGTCATATAAATGAAAACATGACGTAGGTGACACCAGCTTCCTCACCTGTCTTTCGTGTCGGTCAGTTTTACTTATGAACTACACATCAGTGTTGTGTTATGCAGAGTAGGACTAGGTCCGGGAATTTACGTAAGGTTTGGCCGGTGTATCCCGGGATCTTGACAGCATGACACTGATGTTTTGGTGTCCAATCGGGCCGTGACATAGCGTGACCTTGCGCAGTTTTCTTGGCGACTTTTTTATATCGTAGACAGCGTGAGAAAACGTTTCAGTTTTATATATACATCAAAGTTATCTACATCAAACGTCAAACGCCTCGCTATATACAGCGCGGGCCTCTGTTTGTGTGGTAGTGTTTATTTATCATTCAAAAAATTGTTTCTATGTAAAATAAGAACTATTTCGAGAAATACAAAAATATATATAAAGGTATACATTTTTCTCTTTATATAAATTGACAAATAATTTTTTTTGACTGATAGTGATTTTATGCATAATATTATTCGATGACTGTGTCTTAAAAGCCGATAAATCTTCTTTTTTTTAAACCACACAAAAATATCATTTGTTGTTAAAGATACAAGAAGTTTTATAAACATTTGTACTTATTTTTTCATTGTCTGAAGTCCCATCGGATATGATAAAAGCTGTACCTTTTTTACAAACGCTTCACAAGATCTACATTTAATACACTTTAAATTAAGCGCAATATTTCAGAAAAAAAGTCTGAAATAATATTAATATATATTTAATATATGTTTATTGTCGTCTCATCAACGGCCATGAAGGGGCAAAACAAACAAAACAATCTTTTTTTAAATACAAAAACAGTTTATCTTTACAAGGGTCTTTAATTAAATATTTTTAAATTATAAAGTTTGAGAATTAATGACATTTCGTAGTTATCTTGATGTAAACATTTTTTACATACGAGAAATAAATCATACTATCTCGTTTCCAAATGTTTCTTTGAACCCAAGACGAATTAAAAAAAAACCCCGAATTTAAATAAATGAAGAAATTGAGTTGTCGCACGTTACACGTTGAATAAATAAAACTTGTATTTCTTTTTTGATATTGAGTTTGGGCCCGGGGCGCTGTAAATGCTTTTTTACAATCTAGCTTATGGCTGGCCGATGATTTACACAACGCACTGTACGGCTGTGCGCTGGGCTAAAATTTCAAGAGGCTACACTTCGATTATTTCTTTAATCCCCCTGATCGGGAACTTCAAAAGGGTTCATAAAATTTATAATGCCCATCCTCTTATTGTGGTCTTTGGATACCTGTATCCTTGCTCCAAACATGTGCAATTTGTCGGTTCCGCGATAATTACACATTTACAATCGAACTCGTAAATGGGCGATTCACGGGTTTTATACTGTCTGTAATTTGATTGGTTGCAGTAAGACGGCTCATGAATATTCAAACAGTTAGTTCCCATGACCGGCAAGGGTAATATAAACGTAAAATGTACCCTCTGTGTGATCATAATCATAATTTTCCGATTAAACCAAACAGAGAAATCCTAGCGTAGTAAATACCTAATACGCCTTTATTTTGCATCGAAGAATTCATCAAGAACCCATAGTTTCTCTCGGGGAAAGAAACGAATTGTCAATACACTGTCAATTATCTGATTGGAGGAGAATTATCACGTGGTTCAATTGACAGCTCTATATTTTTATTCGTTGAATATGGAATGTTGTAGGGTCATAGGTCACTGAGTGTTGGAGCTTTGAAGACATTGGTGTATTTATGAGTATCGCTACAGTATTATCATTTTACATGTGATAGTAACATAAATATGTTTAAGTGATATTTTACTATCGGATGGCTGGATTTTTTATCGTTGTTCAAGGTAGGTTTTTAATTTTGTGTTCCAAAGAAAGGATGTGCATGCGTGTTTCTAATTTTATTTAGTTGATTTTATTTTATTTTCTCTCTCTCTCTCTTCCTCTGGCTCATTGCATTGCATCGTCAGATGTAATTCATCATAAAAATTTTATGCGATTTTTAGGGTGAATCTTGAATATGAAATGACGATGGGGATTAGTATTATGATTTCCCTGTAAACAAATAACAATTTTAAAGCTTGTTGATGCACTCGGATCCCTCTCAAGGCGGGTCTGTGTGATTCTAAAAAAAATTAAAATAACAAAGAAAAGAAAAAAAAAAGCTGAAGTCAAAACATCCTTTTGCGTGTTGTTTCAAGTTTTACATATTTCGTCAAGAGTTAAAAAACTAATTACGGTTTGGCGAGATCGGATTGTAGATTAGAGGGCTCCCAGTTCCTTGTGGCGACAAATTTCACATCTCTTCATTGCGTCTTCTAATGAAATGGCTGTGATGCATTAACATTTGAATTTCAATTCACAAATTCGGTACAACCATCCGATGTTATCTGTTGCCGTCATAAATGACTTTAATTTGAATGACATTTCCTTCTTTCATCTCTATCCCGGTACTAGACAGAAAGTAGCAATTTCCAATATTTTAAATGTTCATATCTGAGCGCATTTTGTGAGTTTAAATGGAAATATTATAATTTCTGACAAATTAGTTCCCCCATTGAATTTTACATTGATACCTATAAACGTCTTATTTTTCAAAGACCTCTCATGAAGTGAAGTCATAAAATAGAGATATTAATTCAATATGTATTTTTCAGGTAAGAGGTATCAAATTCCTATACTTTACTTTTTATAGTCTACAATTTCGTTAAATATCATTTTTGTATCAAAGATTCGATTAAAATATATCTCATGTAAAAAGAATGTGTTCCTGTTGTAAATTGGGGTTAAAAACCCCTACTATTACTCATTGCATTGTCATTGAACCTTTGTATGATTCTTGTTCGATATACCTTATTTTACCTATTTTAGTATTAGTATATGTGGGTTTTATTGTACCTTATAATGTTACATTTTAACTGGAACGCAGTTCAGACCTATGCTTACGTTGGAATGAAAATAAATGTTTATGTTTGTATCACTATGATAAAAGATAAAAATGTGCACGATTGACCGACATCTGGTGTTTGTTTATTACAGTTGGAATGACCAAACATGGAAACCGCGGGAAATAACATACTAGCTCATGGCGCCCTTCCATTTTACCAGAACGGCCTGACCACATCTGTGTCCAGCATTCTCTCCTCTAGCCCCGGGGCTCAGGACAGCATCTCCCGGACCACCTCCATAGGGGCCCAGAACGGATGGCCTTCTTACTCTACTGACAGCTCAATCCCCCCTCACAACTCGTGCTCCATGGCGTCGTACGGAAACCTCCAACTGGGACCCTCGTTCTCCGCCATGAACGGGAAGTCGCCCTACAACACATTCGCTAGTGCTGGAGCGGACTATTTGAACTGTAGACAAATGCAGTTAAATCACATGAACCTTAACGCTATGCCCACCATGCGGAACTACCCCCCTTTATATTCTGATATGTACCCGTCGGCCCATTCGGCGGGGTACACGAACGGCAGCTTTTACCCGGATATCCCTCCCGGTCTCCCCACACTCCCCGGCCGAGATATAGACTGTCGGAGTGCTACTTCAGAGTCATCCAACCAAGGTAACATCATTAATGGCATTACATTAAAATCAATTTACAAAATACATTAAAAGCCAAGTTAGAGCTTCTATTGTCCTTGTGTCACATCACGACCGTCCTCGGGGTAGAAATGCATTTTAAATAATTTAAAACTACTTTTAAAAAACAAATTTCGTGTCTCATTGTCGTTTCTATATTTGAAATATCTTAAAATTAAGGGTCGATAAATTTAGGATATGAATTTGTAAATAAATATCATCAACACTGCTTCATATATAATGGCACCTGCCCATCATGATCCGTCAGTAGATGCTCGAAGTGAACGAATGACAGATTCTTAACGTTTCATTATTCTGTGCCGTATTCTGTCTTCACCTACACCGCAAATATTAATATTCCCCAGCTTACTGGTAAAAATAACGTATTAAGCTGTAAATATCATAATGAGAAGCAAATGAAAATTAAGAAGTGCGCGCTGAGACAATACAAATTTCCCACACATATCTAAAATACTTACGTGGAACCAGCTTGGAGACAAATCTGCGAGTTGAAAAATGATCGGGCTAAATATAAATAATTTAATCTAATTTTATATAAATTGTTTTCGTCTTCCATTCATATATATGATAAGAAGGTACTGGTTATGAGGTGCTCTCGAAGCGCAACGAGATTTGTTCTACCGCGCGACATCTCTCGCTCTTTCGTCCAGTCGGGCTGTCAAATAAGAAATAGCTGAATCTGAGATTCAAAAAGTGCACCGCACCAAATTAGTTCACGTTCAAGTTTATGCCGGAACATGGACTGTGTTTTGTTGTGTATTTATTTTTTATTTAACCGAATTTAAATGAAGGATTGCATGACAGAAATCTTGAACAATTTTAGCAACGAAACACTCCGAAACGATGCCTGAATTATTTATAGCATTATTCCTTTTCTTGTCTAAGAATGGAACTCGAGGAATATAAATTTATCTGACAGCGAATCTACCTCGTAGAGATGGAGACCGAATTTAGAAAACAATAAGTTTATAGATTAGTAAGTAATATCTTAATTAATTGCCAGCTTAAAAAACAAATATTGTGAATGACAGAACAGGGACGTTCATTAATGAGAAAGCGTGTATGAACAAAATACACATTGCATAATTTCCGTAGCAGTATTTCTCTCGTGCCCGGGGGCCCCGATTGACGACTATTGACAATCGATTTGTACCTAATCATATTCTTTACATGTCTGTCAGTGCCTTTTCTTGTCTTGATCCATCATTGTCCACGGCGATCAGACTTGGACCTTCTTTCCTAACCCCCTGGGCTCTGAAATGTCAATGTCTTTTTTATCATAAAATTTTTTCGGACATATACGTATTTGTATGAACAAAAAGTCTACTTTTCTCCGGTTCTTTGGAAACAAAATATGGGTGGGGAACGATCAGCTGTTTTTGGTGACATCAATGCACAAACAATATGCAGACAAATAAAAGAGTAATTTCACACTTGAACATTCACGAAGATGGAATTTATTTAGGGTCGTTTAGATCAAATGCAACTAAGTTGGAATTTTTCTTTCTAATGATGAGACATGGTAAACACATCCCTCCATAACTCTGGCTCTCTCCTTACGTAACTTTTTTTTATTAAACATGTATTTACATAACTTGAAATACGGAAATAAACTCATGAATTATTTGCATTTATTAACTTGTCAACCGTAAAGTTCGCTTCAATTTAAAATATAAAGCGATAAGATACTTGTAGTACTCCTAAGGGAGGTTGTTTTAAACTGTTTGCCAAAATTTGCCGCCTAGTGTTAAGTTGGCCTAAACAATCTAATGTCCCCGATGCGTAACGCTGATATCTAATGGAATAAATTCACACAATGGTTATGGTAACGTTTCACCTTATTAAAAAATCCCATTTAACTAATTCCTTGACATTAATTGATTAATTATTGGATCCATTAAGACCTAACCGTCCATTGTCACAATATGCAATATACATGCAATACTTATCATCGGGTAAGTTCATATACGTGTGTGCTATTTCTTCGACACGTTAAAAAATTAAAAGAGCATTCATATAAACTAAGCTATGAAAAAAAGATCAATTTTCGGGGGAAAAGTCTAGTTTCAAAAGTAAATGTGTTGTTATACCTGAAATGAATATTAAATGGTTAAGGAGACAAACTGTTAGAGATGTGTATTATTGCTGACTATAGTTTGCAGCTGTTCGTTAAACTGCACATATTAATGAAGCGCGGTTAACTGCATGGGCTTTCACATGGGGTATTATATTTGTAAATGTTCAACAAAAAATGACGAGAAGAGACAGTTTCGCCGAGTCGGTGTATCTGCTTTCTGATCTATTCAGAGATGAAGCGAGCCAGTCATTGGGTGTTGATGTACCCTTAATGCCGTCAATATGTTAAGCAGCTCCTAGAGCATCAGTTATCTCTCTCAAATCTCGTCTCATATGCAATAAAGAGCAATGCAAACAAGTAATTTTTTTTTTAGTTTAGAATTTGGCGAACTTGTTTTCTCTTGTGAAGGCATCTGAACTAGGAAGTATTTAGTATTGGGCATACGAATTAATGTCTTGTGAATTATATATTTCATATTTGGACAATATATTACGTCCTATCTGAAGTTAATGTTAATGACTTGTCTTTGAAAAAAAGAAAAGAATGCAAGGTATCTAAGATTATTTTTTTAAAAAATTGAAACGTATTTACTTTGCTATGGGGGGTAAAAATTTCTGTCTCATTTTCTTATCAAATTTCAAGATTAACAAGTTTTAAACTTTGCACATTCAAAACTGCGGATTAGAATCCACATTTACATGTGGCGCTCTGCTTTGACCCTTGACGGCACAGGCGAACGTTGAGTCGGGGCCGGGGACTGCACTGAACATCTATCATCTCCCATAATGACCGCGTCACTATCCCGCCCGACTCTCACACTTGTGTGACAGGTTTGTCCACTGGCGATCACAGATCACATTAATTACGTATGTAGGCCCTCTGCACCCATCATATCATAGACTCACACCTTTGAAGTTTCCGCATTGTGCATTCAACCCCCTTATTTCCTAACAATATACATTGCACAGGTGCGAATTTGGTTATACATTGAAGACTGCCGTTAAAATTACAATCCCAATGCACTCCTGGTTCATGAATTACCAAAAAAAGTTTGACATCATTCAAATTAATTTTCAAAGTTGTACAATGAGACGAATCCTTCTATCTAATGACATCCGCAGTAAATGATATATGTATTTACGTGGATGGTTTTTTCCTGATATCAAGTTCCCAGGTTGAGCAGAATATCTCAGCCTTCCCGGCAATCATCAGCATGTTCTTGGGAAAAAGTATTAACCAGATATTGATCCCGATTTTGCTAATAGTCCACTGGGTGTAGTAAGTCTTCCATTTGTCAAAAGACTAAGCTGGCATCAATTTCCAAATTATTGTTTCTCGGTCACATAAGACACCGTCCGGGTCTCAGCCGTTAATTTCACACCTTCATTAATTAAAACCTCGTCTTTTCTAAAGTTCACCATCTCAGGACATCTCAAGCTGTAGGTTTTTTTTTCGTCTGCCGTTAACACGGATGTCTAGATGAACAAAAGACGCATAACGTCAAAAAAAAAAACAAACCCAAAAAACAGAGGCTTAAAGCAAGTGCTGGTAACCCAAACAAATAAGATTTTACAATATTTTACTGATTTTTTTTTCATTTTATCTGATTTTTTAAGATAAATTTGGGGTAATGTTTATTCAATTGCGGATGTCAAGGACTTGTGTTGATCTCCGAAAAATATGTACTTGTAATAAAACGAGTAAAAAGGGGCTGTTTTGGGGGTTTAATCCTTGCTTAACAATAACACAACAATGTCATTATGTTCAGCCAAAAGTAGAAAACTATACAAAACGTGTTTAAAGGAAATCGGTACTATAATTTGTAATCAATTACCTGAGAGAAAAAACACAATTCATTTTGACAACATCCGCTGCATTGGGTTTAAGAAAAAACACCGTGAATCGACGGCAGATGTAAAAAGATATAGCCAGCTATCAAATACTCTGAAGTTGATTAACCATTATTAACGAGTGATTCAACTTATTTGGAACCCCAAAAAAAGTCAAAAGTGTTGCATTGACTTGTATCTTGTTACCACCGTACGGAAAACACAGTGCGAATTTCATAAACGCCTGAAATGGGACAATGCAAATTCTCGGTCACTTAGAAACTTAATCCAGAATAACGTAAAAACCTTTTTATTTATATGACTTTAAATGAAAAAAGTGGCAACATAAATTAATGAATTAATAAGTGATACATTACATTAATACGATACGAAAGTCGAAAAAAATGGAAAAAGAGACGATTGCCAATTTCTGTTGGATAATGATATCCAGCACGAATTGTCAAAGCCGGATAGATTTGCATTTTGTACCTTTAGAGCGAGTGGCATAAAATTTCATCAAATTGTTTACATATTGATTTCTTATGAATTTTATGGTTTAATCCGGATTGTTATTCAAATTTCCTCTCATTTTATATTTTCCCCAGTCCCATAATACAAAACCATCCGTGCAAGAAAAATTACTTCATGTATTGGTATAAAGGTAAATGGTTCGTAAACAAAACATCAAGAAATAAATCAAAATTGTAGTCTTTATTTCCTGATTTCGTATTTTGCCTTAGCTTCAATTAAAGTTTAAAAAGATACATTTAACTCCTGAAGTACTGAGTGCCCCCTCGTTACATGAAGCACGCTTGAATGCTTAACTGAATCTCAGTTTTGTGGACCCTGGACATCAAAGATGGCTGATTCCGGCTCAGTAAGCGGAGTCTGGAATGATGGCCCGACTACACACAACAGCGGTTACATATGCTCGATTTCATTTTGTCAATTCTACATAATGGGGCGAATAATATCAAACTTAATGGTCTCTTATTGTTCTCCAATGCTGAGATGACTATGCGGCTTATCCTTATTAACTCAATATGCGGTTTTTTGGTTGTAGAAAAAAACATGCTCAGAAATTTCAGTATTCTTTTTTGCGCTGTTTGTATCATGGGGCATTTCTCTTTCAAGGTTAAGTAACAAAAAAATTTCCTTTTTCCTTAAACAGCTTTTGTTAAACATGCTATAGTTCTTTGGACAGCCTACAACTGATTCAAATGACATTGTGAGATTCGCTTAACATTCTTTCATGTAAATTTTGAACACGAAAAACTTTGATGGAAGGAAATGTACGAGGAAATATATTTTCAAATTTGCATTATAATACTCTATGTTTAAGACAGTGGCTGTTAAAACTTCGTATGTGGTGACCTCTTCTGGACCTCGAGGCCATTAACGTTGACGATCTTCGACGTCCGATTATTGAACTGAGATAGAGATCTAATGAGAACTGCTTTTGTTTATTTACAGAGTCCAAAGGCAGGAAAAAGAGAAAACCGTACACGAGGTACCAAACCATGGTGTTGGAGAACGAGTTTTTGAACAGTTCCTATATAACTCGTCAAAAACGATGGGAAATTTCATGTAAACTTCAGTTATCAGAGCGACAAGTAAAAGTGTGGTTCCAAAACCGTCGCATGAAACGAAAGAAGCTTAACGAACGCGCTAAAGCGAGGTTGCGAGATGGAGACGAAGGCAAGGACCATCTGCTTCAGCAAGCTCACCACGCAGGCGCAGTACAGGCATGAAATGTGTACAATACTAGTCGGACAATGACACAGTTTCTTGACTACATGTCGACGCATGCGTTAAGGTCTCAAAGGAGAGGGGGTGTTCGAGTGGTTACATAATATGTAGGAGTTCAATGATTCAGACGATGGAGGACCGCCAAAGTGGAGTCCTTGAAACAGACGATGCTTATCGCCACCATCATCAGGGATATGCTCACTTCAGTGTGTTTTATGATTTCAGTAGCGAGTGTGTACAAGAATATCATACATGTGTAAATATTGTTCCTTGTGTCACGTGACCCAGTCGTATGCTAGAACATTTTTGTTTTTGGTCTTACAAGTCGAGTATTATCCATACATTTTTGTAGACTATGTTAGTGATAAAAGTATTGAGTATTGCAAAGTTACATTTATTATTTACTAATAATGTTCGATGCGTCATTTGGTACAATATAAATCGATAATTTTTTACGGAGTCGCCATTATATTATTTGATAGAAAAACAATAATATTCTCTGTATTTTTATTGTGTTACGTGCGAATTTTTTTTACCGTATAATTATATGTTTTCCAAAAAGAAATTGATATCAAACATTTATATTATCATTCTACCAACAGAAACAAAAACCAAAAAAGAATTTTGAGGAATGTCAGGACAACATGCTACACCCAGTTATAAATTGTTTTCGCTTTAAAACATCGAAGTTCAATTCTAAATACAGCCCGTGACAGTTACTTAACACGACCAGGCAACGTGTAGAAAGTGAATTTTGTAATCTAAATAGAAAACTGCCGCGGGGAACGGTAGAAAAGAAAATGTCGGACCTTACATCTATTTCCATCCACCTTTACTTGTTACAATAAAACAACAATCTTAAATATACTTCGCACATAACGTCTTTTTTCTTGTTTTTTAAAATCTTTATTTTTAAATGATGAAAATTGATATATCACATCAACGGCTTCACGTATTCTGGGCATATAATATGTCTGGCAATGTCAGAATCCCTAAGCCTTCCATTGTACATTCTTCATCTATGTTTTAATTTATGACCGGTACAAGTCTGTACCCCCTCCATCCCAGATTCTTCCCGCCTGTCAGGGAGAGGCTGGATTCCCTTTTTTTGTTGTTACGTCTGTCTGATTAAGTTATACGTTTTACAAACGAACACACACTTATATATATCTCATTGTCCCAGCTAGAGAAATGCCCCAATGTCTTCAATGTTGGAGAGATGATGTGGGTAGTTTTCAATCCAAATGTTATATGGAAAATAAATGAAATATAATGAATTGCAAGTCTTTGTGTGGTTTTTTGCGTTTTAAAGGAGTTAGTTTTAATTTTTTATAACTTTAGAACTTCAACAAACTCCCTATCTCTGATCTTGTAAATGAGCTATGAGCAGCAGTAACTACCCCCTCCCCCTCCCTTGAAAAACACAGTTCTTTTTAATGTTTTAATTTATATTTTAAAAATTTTACTGTACTATTTGTGTTTAATACTAAATATCTAAATTACTGATAAGGTTATGTTCCCCCCAAAATACAAGATATATTAAAAAATAATTAAGACAAATATCTATACAAGCTTCGAAGGTTTTTTTTTAATGAATAATAACTGACATACATGTTTTTTTTAAATTGAATAATGATTTTATTTTTGTCAAGTTTTTGGAAATTAGTGTGATAAATTGATATTTCCTTTCATGACAGCATCAATAACACTCGGATCTTATGTGCAAAATAATGAATAACTTACATTTTGTTATTTTGACAAAAATTCACAGAAAATCAAAAACTAACCAATAAAAGTTATATTCAGGGGTTCACAAAACGTTCATAAAATTTAATATATATACAAAATAAATTTCAGGGTAAAAAATTAATGTTCATGTAAGAGTTTTCAATATAAAAAAAAAATAAATATCTAAATCTAAAAAAAAAAAAAAAATAATTAAATCGGTAAAAATCATTTAATTTCATAAGTTAACAAACTACAAATAATAACAATATGGACATCTTGGCACAATGAACACCAATTACATATAATTATGGATTTTATTACTATAAACATTATAAAAAAAATTACCAAACTTCTTGTTTTGTTTTTTGTTTGGTTTTGTTTTTGGTTTTTTTTGTTTTTTTTGTTTTTGTTTTTTTTTTTTTTTTTGGGGGGGGGGGGGGGTCAGAAGTAAGTAAGATACTATAAAATTGTCACGATTACCTGATCTTATTTAGAATTTTCTAATTGTGTCTTTTTGATCTAAACACATTTTGCTTTCGGAGATTCATTTACGCGTGTTTTGTCGTTCAATATTGGCATGAAGTTTGGCTTCTTTTAAAAATACATGTACACCATAGGCGGCATTGTAAGCGGGGGAGTACGACTCCGATTTTACGACTTCTGAAATAATTGCCATGCTTCTAAAATTAAATTATATATGTTTAACAGTATGCTATAAAAGTCTTCTTTATCATGTAACAAAGCTATTGAAAATAACTTACAGTATATGGTGTGCAATTAATCACACGATCAAATATATACATCTACTGTAAAGATATATGCTTAAATGGTTTTAAGTCAAACATAGATTTTCAAAGTTCTCGAACACCAAAATAAGAGAACGGTCCGAAAATGTAACCAATGAAAAAATTAACGGCACAACGCACGACAAAAGGGAAAGTTATTTCTTGAAATATTGCGCTGCATGGGAGGCCGTGGGAGCTCTTCCGACAGTCAGCACTGAGGGAGCACTAATCAACTGTCAGGACCCATGATACACCTAATGGCACCGGAAGAGCTGTTCCAGAAATGCTAAGATATTATCAAGGCAAATTCACAATGAGTCCTGTTTCTAAAATTTCCTCGTAGATCGCTGTTTCAAATAAGTGCAGTCATTTTCAGGAATAATGCTATTGTTAAATAGTTATTAATATTCACCTAATTTTATATAATGACGATCTAGCAATGCCTACTATATACTTTTCATTTTTTAAATTTGAATAAAATCGTTGATCATATAATATCGCATGCATGATTTATTCGTAAAAATAGATTTGTTGTGGATACAGTTATATTCCATCCTACGGATGAAAAAGTTAATATCCTCTGAAAATAAGTTATAATGTTAGGATATTGCTGTTATAAATTCAATACGTTAACGTTAGATGTAGACGCTTTGTCCTTTCTATCTAGGATGGGGGGATGCCTCCCCGTGAACCAGTTTGAAGCAGTGCACAGTCTCTGCTACAAATATTTTCCATTTATATATCAATGCATAGATTGTCCTTGTTTTTATTTTTATACATATGTGAAACTTAGTTTTTCATCCTGAAAAAATCTAATGGTGTTATTCGTATAAAGAAAAACATTAAGTTTATGTTATGGAACGGTATAGACCTCTGTTTAGTTTCGAAAATTCCATAATAATGCTACTATACAATGCAGTAAGCTATACTTATATTGATAGTATTTTCTTTATTTCTAGAGCAGTACACTTAGACTCTTTTGGCCGATAATATATGTTAGATTCACCAATTAAACTCTGTCAATACCCATCAACTTTCAAAACCAGTGCAGGCCAATTCTATTTTCACTCCTTGCACGTGGATGAAGGGGGCGATATCAAACCGCTATACTGACAAAGTGTACATTGTACTTACCATATTGTTAGCATATCACACGTTTGTATGTCAGAAACACCTGGCTTCTAATCAAATATTCATATTGTCTTCGATAAAACACAAGTTCATTTCGCTTTATACTTTATATAGAAATGCCCTTATTTTTACTAAAGTGCAGGTTTGGAATGTGCCAAGGAATATGTTAATATCACAATCTTTTACACGTTATCATCAGGTCTGAAAAAAGTTCATATTTGTTTTAAACGCGCTCTATAACAAATAAATTAAGTTTATTGTATGAGCAGTGTAAAATGCAATAATTATTTAAACATTCAATTTAACCAAATGCATATAGCCAGTAAGATAAAATCTTTTGATGTAAGATGTTTACATTTTTAATAAATCACAATTAGGCTGCAACGCGCGACTGAAACAAATCAAAAACACCCCACCCACCCAGTAAGCCGTAACTCCTTGCAACAAGAACGCATTCAATATTTAATAAATACAGATATTAAAATTAAAATGCTATTAGTTTTAAATTAATAATGTCTAAAACAAAACACTGTTCTTTTTATTTGAAAAAAAAAATTAAAAAGGCTCCCCAGGTTAGCACCCCCATACTTCACAATTGTAACACCGGGTCAGAGTTGATCTTTTACACGTTTCATTTTTTTCTTTCTGACGCATGTGATGTTTATTAGTTAGAAATATCATATATTGTATCCTTATAATCTCTTTGTACCGTTGTGCAATGGTGTTGAGATTGAATGAATGAATATAGTAGAGACAAGCAAAATGACCAAATCTTAGACCTCTGGAGGTATTGCATGTATATGTGATGTATTGTAAATAGACTATATATGTTGCTTTGTGGCATCATGTGGTACTAGATAAAAATAATAATATAACATATCATCTTTAGTTCAAATTACCTTTTATTTTAGCGGATGTTCCATAGTGAAGAATGAAAAACTACTGGGGCTGATGGATTTATCACGTGCAAAGGAGATTCGGTACAAGAAAACCAACCCGTTGTTTTAAATGCATTGCTACTGCATGTACATGATCCATCTAAATACCCCACACAGTTTAAAAAAATGATATATGTGTACATCAATGAACGAAGTCGAAATGGTTTAAATTCTGACACGAGTGAATTTTTACATCTTTTTGTCAATTTATTTGGTGTATTACACGGAATGAAAATAGTACATATAATCTACATTTGATACAATTAAAATAGTGTCAATTTCGGTTTTACAGAAGTTCTTATGCATTTAAAAGTTAAAAGATCAGACCGCTGAGAACATCTGCATGTGCTACATTGTATATAATAATGTTGACCATTTTGGTCAACAATGGACAAATACTGTAGGTAATGTTCAGGTGAGTTGGCAATAAACATAATTTGATCAATGAATTGGTAAATGATAATGAGAAAAGGCATAATGTAACTATTTATATTGGAAATACACGTGCTTCTCCGGCTTTGATCCACACGAACGTGCAAAGTTATTTGTTTACGATGCGTTATGTCACTAATTGATTATATTGTTCATATCACTTCCGTTGGCGCTTGCGGCGATATGGCTCTATGTACAACTAATTACCGCGCGTTTAACGGCATTAAAACATAAGTGATATTCTTAAATCAACTCGAATAGTCTCTGCATGAAATGATCAGACATGATCTTAATGATCTTCAGCTGTGTTATACGAAAAACGCGAGTAATGTGGTCGATATACGGAATATCATTCGCCCCGATTGCGTCTAGTATCTGTTTAGTAAACTGGAGGTGCTGGATGTCGTTTTTGGTTGTTAAATATTTTGTCTAATTGTTATTAAACTTTCCTTCGGAATAAATGACCAATAGAAGATGGAAAGTATGCATAAACATAAATATAATTTTCTTCAACATTCAAGATGAACAACAATTTAAAAAGTGGGTATTTTAAATAGAAAAAGTGTCTTATTTCTGACATTTCCGTGTTTCCTAGAACTGAATTGACTGTAACTCACTTCCCTAAGTTCTTCATTCTGGTGTACTGACGTCACCAATTCGTCACTGAAGCCATTGTTCTGGCCGTGCGAACATTGACGGACACATGTCAATAAGTAGCAATTGCCGTAGACAAGGTCGGACATAGATCTTCTCCCTGTCAAACACCAGAGATTTTTAGTGATCGTATCATCTATCAAAATCTTTCAAGAAAAAATGACGAATTTGGGGAACTGTGATAAAAAGTTCCGAATTTAGTAAAACAAAAAGGATGGTTGTCGTAATGCTAATCAGAGTGCAACGAAATAATCCGTTACCACAGAAAGTGACCAATCACTTTGTCATGTACATGTACAATTATACGAAAACAAGTAAGAACAAAATATAAACTTGAAACAAATATTTACTGTTTGGGGGGAAAAAAACCTCCACTCGCTCGTTTTATTTATTATATAATATATTGTGAACTTAATACACTAACCATCTATCAAAACATAAAAAAAATAATCTATTTTTAAACTCTCTGGTTACAGTTACTATGTACAATATTATTTACTGTATTAATTTTCACTATCAATGCATATCAGGGTTATTTTTGGTGTAATGCTAGCCACAGGTTGCAATGCGTAGATAACGATCATATCAAATGATAACTCTTTAACCATAGATGCATGTGCCGTATTGGTAAAAGCATTTTCTGGATTGTACAGCTTTTATTACGTTCAACAAAGTTAAATTAAAAATCAGCATAAACCTGGTATAAATAGATCCAAAATAGACTGAAATTATGTCACAGAATGCACATGAACAAGAAATTGATTTTTTTAAGGTGTGAAATACTAAAAAAGCCTACGTTATTATTAAAGTGATTCTTCAGCAAGTTTACAAGTTAAACAAAATGCAAAAATAGCCACAGCTGGATTTGCAGTGGCGTCAGAAGCAAATTGAAAGTGGGGGGAGGGCTAAACTAATCCTCAGAAATCTTGATAAGCCAAAAAAAAACTTATTCCCAAATCATGAAAAACCTAATCCGTGAGGGGAAGGGGGGGGGGGGGTGGAGAGTACAGTTCCACAAAAAATTCCTACCTTCCAAAAACTTTTTTTCTCCAAATCATGAAAATTCTAATCCGTTGGGGGGGGGGGGGGGGTTACAGTTCCAAAAAAATCTTCCTTACCCAAAATTTTTTTCCCCCTAAATCATGAAATTCCTAATCCATGGGGTGGGGGAGTGGGGGGTGGAGTGGTCGGGGGGGGGGGGCTATTGTACCTATGACTCCAACTCTGCAACTTCTTAATATTTCAATCTTTTCAAGGTAAATATGGGCACTATTATCAGTGGGGGGGGGGGGGGGGCTGAACCATCCATGATGCTATGTGCCTAATGGTAAGGTCTAAGTTTGCAAAAAAAGTGTGGGGGGGGGGGGTGCTCAGCCCCCCCCCCCCCCCCCAGCCCCCCGGCTCCGACACCTATGATTGGTATGTAGGATTTTCACAATGTCATAACAATGTATATCAGGGAAGGATAGGGAGTGCGATATAAATGTAGGAAAAGAATTTGTATAGATAATTTCAAATTCAAAACAATGAGAGAATAGGTGCGCCATCGATATTATTGCAACGTACATGTATGCACGGGCGCCTCATGACACCTTTGGCATAATATTTTCTTCATAAAGGTTTTTTTACCTGAAATTTATTTATCTGAAAACATATTGTCCCGACACAAAATATTTATGAAGATTATAATTAACAACTATGATAAATTAGGTCTCCAAAAATATTTCAGCATTTTGGTGAAGTATCTATCTTGAACGATATAATTCTTGTGCTATGCAATTGCAGGTAATTAATTAAAGTAGTCGACTGAACTGTAACTGTTCGCTTACAAATTGTTGAGGTAATCAGTTAATGGGTGCGTTTTGAATGCTACAGAGGCTGCCCTGATGAGCCGAAATTAATAAAGAGAATTTCACGGATGCTACCACAGGTATATATTGCCCACCTGTGTTTTAAATTTATGGCCACCCTCTGTAACCCAATCAAAACCAGGACTCTCTAGCGGCCGGTAGCTTCAGATAGCCTTACAGAAAAATAATTCAGGGACAAGCATTAATCCATTCAAAGTAACTTAATACTCTTTATTCATTGTCTGTAGTCAGGGCTGGGGGAGTCTTTAACTGGTGTTTTTAGTTCTGGTGTCGAAGATAAAACGACGATTTAATGAAAATTAATTGAGTGGCAAGGTAGGACTGCATCATGGAGGACAAAAGAAACTCGTAATTAGAATATTAAAGATCGTCATATTGGAAAACTCTTCCATCGGTCAGAAAGCCAACTCAAATGGTAGTAAAACAATTGTTGAAATCTTCATAATTAGGAAATGGGGTTCAAATACACTGAAATATAGCGTTTCCCTTACCAAAGTCGTCAAAAATCTTATTTAACAAATAAGTAAAAAGGGTTACTAATTCCTCCATATCTATACGTTTTGATTTTTATTATATATTTTAAACTTAGTCATTCGATTTATATAATGTGTAATAAAAAGAAACTGCACAAATTTCAACATGGATTGCAAGTTACGAAAGAAAAAAAGTGAAAACTCTACAATTTGCTTCGGTGTATTAAAAATGACTTTCAGGAAATCATAAGAAATGATTCAAATGCTAATTGTCGATAGTTTAAGAAAATTGAAAATATAATGGAAATTTCCAAGGTTCAGTAAGTAGATACCTCCTAAAAATATAACACGTCAGCGTTCGTGCTCCTTAAATAATATTGTAAGTGTAAAATATCATACATCAGGGTGTTATCCTTAAATATGATATTGCCTTCCCAACTTCAGAAATTCCCTCTCCCAAATTCTAGAGTTCTACAAGTCTATCAAACAGATATTGATCTTCGCTTATATTTCTGTATTTTCTCAAAGTGAGAAGTTTACAAGAGTTCTGTGCAGTGAGGGGCTGACCCCGGGGGTCCTTATTTCTGATCTGGGAGCCGTTCACACACTCTCTCCGTCACGACCCAAGGAGGGAATACATCAACGTCACTATCTACTCTTTTCCCGGTCCCACAAGACAGGAACATCAAACGAGAGATTTTGACAACTCCTGTGACAAATGGGGGCCTCCGTGTTTACCACATACCAATATCGTGTTCCATACCTCAATTCTGTAAAAAAACAAGTATATATTGCAGGAGAATGTGTGCATAGAATGGGAATCCGACTACGGTGTTCTTATTAACAATAGGCTACAAATACCAACATGACTGCGAACGTAAATTGTGAAAATTATTAGATTTCAAATATTTTTAAAAACTCCAAAAAAAAAAAAAAGATTGAGATCCTGAGATGCATGTATATATGTATTAATCGAGGCGATTTCGAAAAGGCAACAAACCAGAAATTGGGTTAGACCCCCACTTCGCCGTGTGTAATTTTTCTTAAAATGATCCCTAATTAAAATTGTTACCTTGACATAATGCTTTCATTTCCCTTGCCACAAACAATACATCAAATTTGAATAATTAAGGGATGTCGCACCGTGCAATTTGCCTTCCTATTTACTGAAATCTCAATGATCAATGAAAACCATTCCACTGTCTACCATTAAACGAGTCTTTTCTCTCTCCTTAAACTTCATCAGCGTTTTTTCACCTTCAGGACTGGTTAGACTCGGTTTTACGGAATAAAATTTGATTTCTTTTACAAGATATTTTACGATTCTGCCAGACACTTGTAATTGATAAATGCGTTACCTTAATTGATACTAGCTTTGTATTTTATTCTGAATTTACGCGTGTTAAACGAGATGTACATTACTATTTTACCGTTGTTCTCTCGTAAAGATCTACACCGCAGATCATTGTCTTATTGGCGTTTGATTGTTACTGACAAAGATAAACCGACCAATCAGGCGTGAATGCACATTGTCCGCGAGGCCTCCCAGAGTTCCGTCCCTTGATATTACATAACACCTGCATGTTAGACAATGAGTTATAAAAAGATCGTGTTTTTCAATAAAAACGTCAGCGCTGTGTGTCCGGAGCTCTTTGGAGCCCGGGTTGATTTACTAGAACCAGGATTTTACGATCTGCCGATCTGCTGTAGTCGTGTACTTGTCAGGACTACTTCTGATCTTGCTTGTTATCTTTCATAAATATTATTGCATTTAGGTGTTCATTCTATGACGACAAAAAATCTAGAAGATACGCATCACTTATGTAAAATAAATGTACCGGTTTCAAATAAATCTACGGTGGCGTGGAAGGGTGCAAGAAAGTAAATGCAAGGAGGAATTAGTTAATAATTTGTTAGGTCGAATAATTGATTTCTTTTGACGAACATTTCAATTTTTCGGAAAAATAAGCTTCTTGTAAAACATGAATATTTTCTATCTTGAACTTCCACGCCTCCAAGAATGATTCTTGATTCCCTTAAAATAATTAAATTCTCAATGGATTTATGCAAACTACAGGCATCAATGTACTTTCAAAGATGACACGACTGTTTCTGTATATTTCAAGAGAAAAACATTTCATTAATTAAAAGGCTGATAAAAGCTTACAACATAACTCGTTTGACGAGTCGCAATTCAACTTATAAAAAATCAGTGACTTTATTTCTGAACTACTAGTTAAGTATTCTAAGACAAATATATTTTGTGCAGAGTGTTTTTGCATGCGTGTCAGGTGTTTGATTGACCGTGTGAAGATATGTCTGACAAAGTCCTACAAACGTTTGATGTAAGGTGACAATCATCACTTTATGACAAGCTTCTCATCCACCGGTCAGTTCTCATGCATTCCTACCTATGACGGCTGTGATTAATGAGATTACCAGAATTTTATGGTTAAAAACCGGTAATACGAATCATACCACATGAATGTCCGCAGTGACGGACACCAAGACAAAGAAGAATTGTAAACAACTCTGTTTTTCTCCAAATTCGAGGCGACATTTCAAGGTTTTGTCTCGTGTAAATACTACATTAGTCATCTACATGTATATATCGGACTTTGTCTACACATAAATTATGTATTAAGATTTTCTTGTTCGTTTTAAACTTGACAATAATTTTCAACATTTCAAATACTTCTAACGCTCATCGTCAATTAAAAGATTGACATTATAAATGTACATGTATGTCAAAATAAAAGTGTAAAACTACTTAAGTCTAATCGAATTGGAGTCCCAATTAATCGTGGCAATATTTTTTATAACTTGTATCCTCATAAAATTATTTTCTTCGCTGTTTTTAACAAGCTTAATGTTTAATATGTTTTTACGAAATTGACACGACAGAAAGCTAAAAACCTATAGAATAATAACACTTTTTACACTATTCAAAAATGTTATTTATTTTTAAAATGATACTACAGAATAAAGGTGTGTACTTTGCGCTTATACAGCTTAATTTCTACATAGGCTGTGTGCGATTTTGGCCCACCAAAAATATTGCAAAGATAAAAAATACTAACAGTTAAAAATTTCCCTACTTGTCCTTCTTACTTAGTACGGAAATGAATGCAAATAAAAATTTCATGTGCGTTCAGCTAGTCTTCATAAAAGTTCAGATTGCTTGAACTGATTACAAATCATGATATACATGTACACCGATACATAAATGTACATGTAGATAGCAGTTTTGACTATTTCACATCAACTGGTAGATCCCTACAGCTGCCCAAACGAAAACTACAAACAGTGAACGGCATATAGATACTCGGAGTTTGTTTTTGGTCGTTATGTACATGTAGTAGTTACATCTAATACTATCGACTAGTGTTTTGAGATTACAATTTGATGTTAATTGGAATTAAGATAATCGATTTTTGATTATAACACAAAATAGTTTCATTTTTCTTCTAGCCTTGAGAAGTGTAATGCAGGGACCGTAGGTGACTTAATTTCAGACAATGATTTCTTGAAACAATGTTTCTGATTTTCTTAAAATGTTCATTATCTTTAATTTATGGCCTGCATATCAGATTTTTGCAAAAGAACATAAATTATACTTAATCAAAGTCTGAATAATGCCGCGGCCCCCAGAAACTGTGTCAACACAAAGAATTAGATAAATTACTCACTCACACAAAATGTTTAAGTACATGGAAGTACTACTTTTAAAGTATTAATATGACAAAAGAACTATTTAATGAATTTCAATGTTAAGAACAAATAAATTAAAACTGGATCCTAAAATATACATTTATCAGGCTAAGCAAATGATACTCTTAAAAGTTAAAACGTTTGCAAAAACATTTCATCATTCGAAAGCTATTCAGATCGGGGTAACTTTTTCAAATGCCAGACACTGTGTATGTTTTATACACTACTTAATAAAACATATGCTGTAATTGCCGTGTATTTCTAATTATTATAATGAAAGAATACTGTATTGACGATTGATCATGAAAATATTCATTGATGAAAAAGTCTGTAGTTAATAAAGTTGCTGGAAGTGGCATGGGACATCTGGCGATACTTATGTGGATAAAAATACATAATAATCAAAATACTTTTGCATGTTTAGAATTTTTAATATTTGGCCAAAAAATATTTTTAATTTTTTTTTTGAAAAGACAAAATTTCTAAAAGCCCCAATGGGATTCGAACTCTTGACGTACATATTTGCAACCTACGCTCTAATATATTGGGGTACGCTGTTAGGTAAAATGCATGTGAAAGAAAAAACATATAAAATTAAACTGGGCTGTGTTTTACAAAAGAATTTATGACTTACAACCAAATTTATAAATGCTCATTTTTGATAAGCTACCAATTGTTTTAACACTATCAAAACATACTTACAATATTTGAAATTGTTTGATACAAAATTATTTTGTATAAATTTTGTACATTAAGGATTATTCAATGACACCGAAAAGTTTACAGCTTAGTCGTACGTTGTTTTGTAAATCGCAGCCCTGAATTTTATTGCACGTCACAATATGGATGTGACCTATACCACCTTAAACTATACCGACCAATTTCAAAATACTCCACAAGGTGAAAACCTTAATTAAGAGTATAAAATACGACATAATTTAGCGTTGTAAAAATTATTCATATCAAGAATTGAATAACCAATTAATGAACAACTACACAAGAACATTTTAAATGTGTACTTTTTTGTACATTTTTATTATATGAATTCTCGAACTTTTCCGGCAAGAATTTCGAGAAAACCCCATATGAATCATGTTGTGTAATATTTAAAGATAGAATTAATTCCATCAAACTCTGTATAAGTATCGAAATATTTCTAAAAATTGTACACATGTCTGGATCCAATCAATATTGAACTCTAGTCTCGTTCAACCAGACGCTCGGCTGTCTCCGTTAATCTCCGACTACCAAGAGAGACTCTCTGTTCGTCTGAGATTAACGGATACAGCCGAGCGTCTGGTTGAACGAGACTAAAATGAACGCTGGCGTAGGAATACATACGACTACAAAAAATATCTAAATTATTCGTACTATTTAAAATCTGACTATTTTCAAGGTATTTATAAATATGTTTCCTTGAAAATTAATGGTTCAGCATACAGTACACCGAATTTATCTGTTATTTTCAAGATCTAAGTCTTGTCAGCGGTGATGATTTGTGCTTAGGTCCAAACACTGTTTCACTTTCGGTTTGCCAGAGTGACTGCATAGGAGAGTTGATTAAAATCAACTCCCAAAAAGTACTCAGCCCAAAATTAGTATAAATTATCGCATATAAACATAATATTATGTATATGCCATCTGTACGTGTATAGTATATAAACGGGTCGTACATATATGTACACTCTGAACGGAAAAGCATTGGAATTATTGCTTTACAAAAAGTATTCGATAAACTTACACTGAAACATCAAACTTTAACAAATTACATTATATGAGTTATCACGTTATATTAAGAGTGGCTGTATAAACACAGTGCAATTGCAGGGAAGCATTAAAGGTATAAGTTTTAAAGCCACATGGTCTGACTTTTTGGTCAATACAGTATTAAATTATTTTCCATACAAACTAATTATCTTGGAAAGTTATAGACTCTCACCTATTAACACCAGCAAAATCGGTCTCCTTTCAAAGCTAGAAATATTCAAAGTAAATAAAAATATTTTTTAATAATTTCCTTTGTGGCAAAAAAACCCCCACAAAACAAAAAACAAAAAACAAAAACAAATGCATCATGAGAATGTTTAGAAAAGGGAACCGTTTAATTTCGTCCATCGAATTTTTGAGTTTATTCAACACACATGTTATGCATCGGATGTAAACAAAACAAAATTCAGAAATGATAGTGATTAAAATTTACACTGGTTTATTTTTGATTTGCCAAAACATTATGATCTTTATTAAAAGCGATGTCAAAGTTGCGATGTCAAAGTCGTAATACATGTACAATCATCCCCAACTAAACGCCAGGGGTTAATCTTAATAAGAAGCGATAGCCTCTTTTTCTCGTTTGTTTTGTATTCAAATTTTGTACATCATATTTTTATTTAAATATGGCTTAATTGATCGAAAATCTACTGAAATGTCTCTTTATGATGTGTTCCCGTTTTGCACACATTTGATAATTGGGTATAGAGCAATAGGTGTGATTTGTGTTGTAATAGCAATTATAGTCTGCTTTCAATCAAAGAATTTACCTGTATTTTCACATGTGTTTTATCAGCGCCTTACAATGAATTAGCAAAAAGAAAATAGATATTTTGTTGTGTTTTATGTCTGATTACTAATAACTCACCATTTTTTTTCATTTGATAAAATAAAGATAATGATATTTTTAGTCTTTAATTTCAGCTCACTGATAAGAAAAAAAATAATGATTAGATGATTTGACTTTTACATTTTTGTCCATTTATCTTAGATATAAAATTAAATGAATATTGAAGGAAAATTCTGGTTCCAAGCCAACTGGAAGCTGATTCAATGGATAATTATATATATGATGTATAATTAAATGATGAAGGGGAAAACTACACGTACAGTCATGGGGTACTCCGTGTCTCTTTTTACAATCTGACAGTAGTTCTTATGATACCACCGTTTTAGTATATATTGCGGGTCACTTTCTGGTTTTTCAATTCAGTACATGAAGCACAAAAAATTCCGACTAAAATAATAATTTTAATATGGATTCGATAAACTTCAAACTGAGGAAAGTTGACCATGCCTGAATTACATGTAGGTCTACATTTGATAGATTTTGTGAAAATATCTTAACAGTTTTTGAAGCATCAAAAATGCAGATTTATCATCATACAATTTGTCTATTTTCTTCGATTATTCAAGCCATAGCATAACTGAAAAATATTTAGCAGCCGTTCACTAAACACATTTCCTCCATTTATGTCAGCAAAAGCAATAATTGAACATTAAAATATATTTTCTCTTCAAACTTGTTACATGTACATGTACTTTATATAGACAGCAAGTTAAACAAGGGCACTACATATACAATAGTTTTGCAGTAATCTTTCTTTTTTAAATAAATTAATGAAATTGTTCGTGACCAAATTGACGTCTGAAATTAAATTCAAGAACATGGATGTCAATTATATGTAAATGTGTTTTATGCAAGTTATATAGTAACATGTAATAAATGTAAATATCAATTGCGAGTAGATATGTTTTATTTATTTTATTGTCAATTGCCCTCACTGGAACTGTGATATAGACTACAGCAATTAAGCAATTAACTCACCTGGTAAAATTCCCGTTTCGCACACATTTTTTCGATACCTAATTTTCAAATGTGTGCAAAACGGGAACAAACCCTCTTTATATACACATACGTGTACTTAGCATTACCATCGTTTAAACATGTACACAGAATTTGGTATAAACTCATACCAAGTAGCTTTAACTGGTTCATAGGTTTATCGCGGGGTATATCTACTGTAAAATTCTTGGACTACTCTTATACAAACCCACATAAAAAACCCGCACTTGCATCGAAACGAAAAATTATGCTTAATACATTTTATTATGTTTTTGATTACCTGAATTTTTTTTTCGGACGATATGTTTGAAAATGCTTTTTTCGTTTAGATTAACCATAGCTTACAATGCGTATCATACAATGTACTTATGAATTCTTTGATACATTATAATTCTCATTATGTTGATAATAACTCCGCAGAAACGCACGGCGACTAATAACATATCATCTTCCGGTGATGGGAAAAAATACATAGTTTGCTAAATTGACACCACTATTAAATTCATATTTGACTAGACACAGAATCGTGATTCCCCGAAAATATTAGGAACTTAGAGTATATGTACATACCATACAATGAGGTTATAATCCTGTCACCAATATACAAACGATCAAACTGATTAAGTGATCGGTGATCGCACTAAAAACCAAAAACATTTTCCCAAATAAATTTAAAAAAGTAGATGTTTTCCGAATATTTTCAGAGTGAGATTCCTGGACGTCTTGTAATTAATAGTTTATTTTACAAACATGCATTTGTCAGATCAAAAGAGAGGGGCATGACTCTTGTGTTCTTTGGTTAAATATAGAATCGGAAACATTCGCTGTGATTCCTAAATTTCCGTATACACTTGTTACATGTACCAGATAAGAGACAACACAAAATCCAGAGGAAACATAGTTAGACAAATATGGGCAGTGGATGTTTGAATTACCGGTATACATGTACATACAGTATACTGTTTTGAAAGATAATAATTGTTTGAGGTACATTTTATAACGACCATTGTCGAACAGAACGTTGCATTCCTGTAAGAGAAAAGACCGATTCTTTCATATACATGTACGGTGGCTACAACAGCCTTTTGGAAGTCGTATATCGGTTCGGGCATTCCGTATCTTCAATGTTGATAAAAGTTAGAGCAAAAGTATAAAATAAGACACATTTTATTATAATGATTCATTGATTATTATTGATATTGGAATAAACATCGTCAAAAAATGCGCTAAACACCGCTAAACTAAGGAAATTTTAGTTGCAGAACTGTATCTCGACTGAAAATTCGGGTTGACATAAATTCTCCGTAGAGCTACAAATGTGCACTGAACAAATCCCTTCAAACTAGTTAGATCTAGGTTCCATTTTGTTTGAAAAACAAATGTCGTTTTTTTAAATTCTGAAATTGAGGAGAACGTACGTAGTGGATATATAAACATCGTTTCATGTTTATTATTTTAAAATTAATATCATTCTATTTGTCCGTTCTCTTCCAATCATGAACTAGGATCGTGACGTAGGTGTAAATTTCTTAGCTGTAATGTTGCACCTCGAACCGACAGACACACTGACATCTACACGTGTGGTCTCTGTAGCAAATCTCGACAAATCATGTTAACATCATGTTCAAATCGTTCACTACACAACGTCATTTGTATCGGAACCAAACACATACGATACATAGAAGATGACAGATTTTTATACAGAGACAATTGACTTAATAAACAAAATTCCATGGACATTCAGGCGGACAGACAAACGAGCAGAGAGAGAGAGAGAGAGAGAGAGAGAGAGAGAGAGAGAGATGTAGATAGATAATCATGTGTCATAAAGATGTAATTTATAATATCTTTACGACAGGTTATCAAAAGTTTAAAAAATCCTACATGTACATATGTGCATAAAACAAACTGTAGATGACCGTTTGGTGTTTTTTTAAATATAAATAACTGACTAGGACTGGTACGTGTACAACGATCCATATTGAATAGTGAAAAAAATGTCATTGTTGCTTTGAAGAGAGATAATCTGCATTGCATAATTTATTATGCAAATTTTACGCCTTGAAATATCAAACTCTTCCCCCCTTTTTTTGTTTTATTTTTTCCAATTTATGTACAATTGCAATTGGTTGAAAATTTGAAAACAAATTAATGAGAATTTCAAGGAAACACGCAGTTGCTCTGACCCCATCTGTGTTGGATAGTGGTCCGGTAAATCAGTGACAAGCTGGCCAAGTTCCCCTAAAATCATTTGCGACAGGGAGTCTGTTGCTCGCCCTCTCCCGGAGTTTGTCTCTGATGATCCTCGGTGTCAGTGAGTGTACAGGCAATCAGCTTTACGCTTCTTTAGTATCATTTAGAATCAAGATTGAGGACAATTCATCATAACTACTTATGACATGTGCTTGTCATTTCATCTGGCCTAGACTTTAAGTAAAAACATGCATGTCGGTGACAAACTGTTGGACGAGCGCTGTGTGTAAGAGCAAGTTGTGTGGAAAATTTAATCGGACATGTAACAAGAGTGGTGTAATGAAGAGGGTAATTAATAATCATGTAGCGAATCTACCAGAAACCAAAACCCCCCATTATGCAAGGCAAAGCCAAGTGAAGAACTGCAATGTAAACTTTAATTAGAAGACATCATTTGTACAGGATAAATGTCGGCCCTTTACGTCCGTGTGGACAGCATTATGGGCAGATTTTATCGGGGACACAATTAAACTGTTACCTTTAGAGCGTTAAACATGTAATTTACCTGGCACCAGACAAATAAGAACTAAACTCCAGCTCTCCTCGTGAATTGTTTATTTGTTTACTTATTAGGAGCTATGAAACAAATAAAGTAGATAAATGTATCACACTGAATCTCACAACATCTAACCGATATGATCGCCAGGTTGGTGATTAACCTCAGTGAAATGGATATTACAATTTTCAAAATTTAAGGATCAATAATCAACTAAGATAACTCTTAAATTGAACAAAAGTTACCGTCAATTTGAAAGTAACTTTAAACATTTGATAAATTTGTAAAGTAAATCTTAAAGCCCATTTGTATTTTGATCAACGGCCCGTCAAAACTATATTTACGTATCGTATGTCGAAAAAACCCAACTCAGTATGAGAGAATAATACTTGATAGATTGTGGATACGTTTGGTTTATTTCGTTACCTGCAGTATCGTTTCTTTAATGACTGTTTGTAGTTTTACATAGATACCATGAACACCTACATGTGCATACATTTTGATTTGTAATAATTGGTCTTATAGATAACTCCCAAAACGTAATCAATAATAATCAGGAGTTCAGATTCATAAGAATATTGTGTTGTGTATTATGTACAATATCGACGTTGTTAATATATCATAATGAATTTTTGTAAATTATACGTTCGAATTTATTGAAAATATTGTAGTTTTGTATTACTGTACATCTAAAGTTGCTCATTGTCAGCCCGCGCTGAGTTGTTTACTTATCCTTCAACATGGAATTATGAAAATAGATTTAATTTATATGACAAATCTGCCCAACCTTGCATTAGCTTCACCTCATAAACACAGGCTTTGACTGTATATCAAAAGCAAGTGACCAGTCCCTATGTTTGATCCCACGGTTTCAGTCTTCAAAAGTCTTCATGGTCTTTGACCACCCTCTCGTCCTAACCACGTACATACAATTAACACAACTTAGCGGTTCTTGACTGTGCCCTGATTAATTACTGCTTTCAAAATAACAGAGAGCGACTTTATAAATACCCATGCTGGATGTGAAGATATTCTTTGATATGAAAAGTTGATAAAAAGTTCTAAAAAAGAATGTCTGTATAAATGAAGAATCACTTGTGAGCCACTCGGACATGGTTGGCGAGACATAGACGAACGGTCGCGTGGCGAGTCAAAACGTTAAAACGCTTTCTTATCATAGGGTGCGAAGTCGTAAATTATCACCTTCAGGTTTCTGCGATGTACCCTATACATGACTAAAACTATGCGCTTTTGACGAATGTTCACAAGATTCATTCCGATTTGAACATCACGGAATTGAACAAGGTCTTCGGTGCAGGGGAGGTGCGCTGCTCTTGGAGAGGGAATTCCTTGTGTTTACAAGGATTCCGTGGACAGGTAGAAATGTTCGGCGACTTCATTTCAAAGCACCGACCATGTGTCTGCGATCAAAGACAAGTGGTAGCAGATTCTGTCGTACACAAGCCAAGATGACATGCACCAAATGTTCTGTAGAACAATATGATGCCACCTTGAAGATTCTTGACTGATTTTCATTTTGAACTGAACAGCAGTCGTCTTGAAGGAAGTCCAAGTGGTCTTTTATACATAGAACGAATGAAAAGATATCTAACTTTATGTATAATGGTTTTATGTGCATGAGTTACATGCAGTATAATCTCGATGTAATACACATATACATATTTGTAACTACAAAAACACCTTTTCAATACCACATGTAATTCAACAAAGTTTTGAACTGCAGTTTTAAATTAATTTGACCTTCTATTTGAAAGAATAATCTTACCGTGACCAGGCTACGCTCAGGTCACAATAAGAATTCGTACCATATACTTGCAATGTAGCAGCTGTGAAGTGAATCATCTTTGCGTCGATTTTAAGTCTGTTTAAAATAATCTACAGGGGAAAAACGCATTTTTATACATTACAAATCTTTTTGAACATGCATATGTAGTTTAGTCTACAAAATATCCATTTAATGAGTTGTTCCAATCATATGAAAATTTAGGCGAGATACAACGCGATGTAATTTTTTTACAATCGCAGCTTCTCGGGCCTTTCCAGCAAGCTCGGAAAAACACCTCGAATGTATTAACATCACCGGATGTTAGAATTTTATACAAAATGGAGTCGCTTCCCATTAAAATAAGTATCGGCAACACATTGTATGTCGCTTCTGTGTTATATTTTAGTGTATATCGTTTACTTTAATGAAGTATAGCTCACATCTCAACAGATCGTAAAATGTGTTCTATTTATTTCAAGTTTTACAAAAAAGGGGGGTTGTCATGGACGCCTAGGTAATGCATTCGAGGTGTTTTTCCAAGCTTGCCGGAAAGGCCCGAGAATCTGCGATTGAATTTTTGGGAGTTGATTTTAATCAACTCTTCTATGCAGTTACTCTGACAAACCGAAAGTGAAACAGTGTTTGGACCAACGCACAAATCATCGCCGCTGACAAGAATTAGTTCTTGAGAATAATTGATAAATTCGAAATAATGTATGCTAAAGCATTGTTTTTCAAGGAAACATATTTATAAATACCTTGAAAATAGTCAGATTTTAAATGGTACGAACAATTTAGATATTTTTTGTAGTTGTATGTATTCTTACGCCAGAGTTCAATATAGTCTCGTTCAACTCGACGCTAGGCTGTCTCCAGTCTCTCTTGCTTGTCGGGGATTAACGGCGACAGCCGAGCGTTCGGTTGAACGAGACGAGAGTTCAATATTGCTTGGATCAATAAATTTTCCAAAAATATTTCTATCACTGATACATAGTTTGATTGAATTTATTCTATCTTTAAATATTACTTAACATGATTCATATGGGGTTTATGAACATTCTTGTGTCGAATAAGTCCGAAAATTCATATTATAAAAATGTGCGTAATTCAAATACAGATTAGAAACTACCTGTACTTGTCATTCAAAATAATATATCATTGATTTTAAAATAAATAAACATCGATTAAATCAACTCTAGTCAGTTCTTTAGTACTTTGATTTTATTTGCTACGAAGCGAGTATATCGGACGAATTCTATCGTTGAACCGGGTCCGTATGACATCTGTCATTTTAACGATAGAACATTCTATCTAACATTCTGTAACCTGCTTATCATAGAGAACAATACTTTAGGAACTATATGAATCATCGATAAAAGACCGAGAGATAAATGTATGAACAGAAAAATGTTTTTTTTTTTCAAGATTAATAAAAGGAACGTGCACAAATTAACCTCAGATTATCAACTATAAGTAGTTACCATGGTAATTTTCACATATATAAACGATTTGGCTGTTCTTTCCCTTTAACGTGCTTATATATCGCCAAGAACGATAATTTATTTAGATTTACTCACTTTATATGCATACGGATGACTGAATAGAGATTTGTAACTACAAATTATGATAGAAATACAATTATACTGTATACAATACAATTATACAAATTATATACATGATTAATGTTAAAATATAAATTTAATAGTTTTAGTGATTAAAATATAGAATTTTTTAAAGGCAACAAAAGGAGCGATATACAAGGACACAAACGAAGCAAAATTTGCAGACAGAAAATAAATAACCGGCTTGCGAATATTATTAATTCTACCTGAATTTTTCGGTTCAATTATTCCCACATGAAACGTTAATGTAAAGTATTTTATTAAAAGAAAAAGAATATATTTTGTTTGAGGTTGGGGATTTCAACGGATTTTGAAATATTATGGCATGTCCTGTTTTATGAGGGATGGAATCATCCAATATGGCCATATCCTATATACCATATGGGCTCCATTACCAAAGGAACAAGAACATATACTAGTATGGTTTAAGGGTGATAGTGTCAACAGTTTTTGAGATATCAAAAAATTTCCGTAACCTGGGGGTTGGGGATGACCCCAGGGACCATATGTAATATACCATATGTATTGCTCATATCACTCAACTTATGCATCTGAAGACCTCCCCATGTCAATATCTCTTGCAATTTTTAGTGGGGGTTTGCATCAAAATATAAGCAAAGAGTGAATCATTGTCGAATACCCACGATTGATCGCGTCTTTTGCTTATCACCCGATGATAAGTAAAAGACGCGATCACCCGTGGGTATCCGACGATGAGAGTGAATATATTTACTGGGAACTTATTTAGGGTATACATAGAAATTAAGATTAAACAAATGTTTAATAAATAAAATCAGTCAATACGTTTCTTGAATGCGCGATTTTAGTTTTGATTGATGGATGCTTGGAAGCACGACCAAGGTAACCAAGGACGCGGGATGACAACGAGTTCATCATGCTTCGCAGGCAGATACATTCGATCGGTAATCTATGGTTTATTAAAAATGCTAATAAATAAAATGGATTAATTTGATGCGATTTTTTAAATTGGGTTTTTCATTTCACAACATACATGTATGTACATATATAACATAATAGGTGATTGGAACATTTATATGAACATATTACGTAGTCTTTAGACTACATGTATTTCTACTTAATAGTACAGTTTTGTATATTTCATATGAAGTGAAGCTGATTTTGAGAGAGAGAGAGAGAGAGAGAGAGAGAGAGAGAGAGAGATTATGCAGGTGGATTACAATTCAAGTATAGACTATGCTATACTGAAAAGAATTGAAATGATATGAGGGTTCACAGCGATTAAAAAAAAACAACATCAAAAAACAGAAAAATTAAACTTATCTCTACATGTATAAATACAATTTTTCACAGATATTCTGCCAGTGGCTTTCGTATTCCTTATATTTACATCTTTTCAACAGCAAATATTTTTCAGTGAAGATTCTTTCTGTTATGATTTTTTTCAAGGCATGTATATTTGGTATCGGATTACTTCTTTATTTACATGAAAAAATATATTGCTTCACAATAAGAGCTATCAGGTTAAAAAATTTATAACTTTCTTTATTTTTATATTTTCCAAAAAGAACTGATTGAATATCAGATGTAATCGAGATTTCAAACTGTGTAAAAATCCACTCTTCAACATCTCACCACAATTCTTTTACTATATTACATTCATAAAATAAATGACTAATACTTTCTTCATCTTTTTTACAAAAGGTGCAAACAGCAGATTCTGCGTTTTAAAAAAGATATTTATTTGTAGGGACAATCCTATGAAGTATTTGATATTGCAGCCAATGTATAGTTTTGATTCCTGTATACACTTAAAAGGGAGTTCAAAAATTCTTTTCCAAGAAGTTTGTGAATAGTTGTAACCCTTTTCTCTCCATTTTGATATCGATGTACAAATTTCTCTTTTTTTGTCTAATAGTATGTTGTACATGGGTTTAGAACCTTTACAAGTATAAATAAACAATATGATATGATTAGGGATAATTGGTCCATATTGTAATGTGTTGATGCGATTTTTTAGTTTTGATGAAAAGAGAACTTTGCAGAACGGGGTGTATATGAACGCGGTTAGACTAAATAACGCCTTGGTGGAAAATGGAGGGCGAGTAAAGGTAGCTCGACACATCAATGCATTGTTTGATTCATCTTTAAAGAACCATTTTGGAAAAATGATTAAACAAAATGACATCGACACGGGTCCCAGTTATTTTATATAATTTTTTTGTGTATTATTTTAAAAGAAACCAGAAAAATTGTCTTAGCTGCAAACAGGATATTTCAGAGCCAAAAATTTGGTATATATTAAAGCACAATATACTTGTCTTTAAATACATGTCAAAGACGGCCAAATATAAACTTCAAAATATAAAAAAAAAATTATGAAAATAAAACACTTGTAGATATTTTTTAACCTATGGATAAAAACTACAAATCAACTATTACTCACATTAATAATTACTGCTACTAAAACATATTTCAACAAGAAATTAAAACGAAATAGTAAATTAAACATGTTAAAGAAAAGAACCGATCCCGAAAAAAATTATATGAAGTTAGAATGTATCACAATTATGAAAAACTTCAGGTTATTTTGGCTATAAAATGGCTAATTTCGTTCATTAACTGGTTTTATAATGCACATCACTTAATATTAAGAATAAACTTAGTTTTGCAAATTTAAAGTAATTTTCATCGGGATCAGGTTTTTTTTTCAATCGGGATTGGTTGAAATCTGATAGTTTGCAATTTTTCTAAAAGGTCACGTTTTAGTTTCAATTTCTTTGTAAAATATCGTTGTTTGATAAGTAATCTATATGTATATATGTTATTCTTTAGATTTTATCCATGGATTATAAAGATTTAAAAGAATAACGATTTTGATTTTCAGAAATATTATTAACTTAAAAAATTAAAAACTTGACCAGACAATATTTTGCATGTATTTAAAAAGTTCAAATTATATTACACATCAATTGAGACCAACTTTTAAACTCTAAAATGCCCTGTTTGCCAGCGAAACAATTTCTCCCCTTTTACAGAAAAAATGTGTAAAAATTCATATAAAATAATTAAAAGCCGATATTGGTTTCTGGTTTGTGAAATCATATTTCAAAATAAAAATTCTTTATCGATCCATCAAATATGGTATTTGTGTGTCGAGGAACCTTAAACTTTGGTTTAAAATATGCCAATAAATATGCATACAATAGCGTTTTAAATTTTTATTTTTTTTTTATATTTCATACATTTTTGAACACGACAGATTGGTAGATAACCTTATACATTAATTTGTAAACAATGAACAGATTGTGTTCTACGTCTATTTTAATAAAAGATGTATGCATCAAATGGGGAAGTTGGATTAAAGGGGCTCCTTAACTATTACAATCCTTGTTATAACATAACATTAACTTAAGTGTTAAAAAATCTGGACAAATGTTTCATTTAAACTATTTGTATTCAACAGAATATTTTATGCGATTGTTCTTTTCTCGAAATAATCTTAAAGTATTTAAATTCCGTTGCTGACACCTTCCAGTTCATTTAATTATCTTGATTATATACGTATGCCTAAAGTTCTTTAGATATAACCCAGACCTAATTAAAACCTGCACCTTGTCATACATGTAATACAGGTCCCCAGTAGATTTCTTTGCCTTTAAGAATTAACCTAGGTGTAACATTTAAAGCCTTACTTGAAAGGTAAAAAATAATGTGCGGTTATAAATATGATAAAGATATAAGAAGAGATTTTGCAGTTGGGCGGCAGATAAGATGGCGTATTACGACACATATTAAATTCTATACATGTATGTTGTTTGATTTTTTTTTGGAAATAATTTTTTAACACACTTTTTCGGCCAAATTTCGTACGCGATATAAGTGCTACGATGCAGATAGTAGTAGCGGTTCTTTTCACGATAAAGATGATAACGATTTCAACTAAGAATCTACCCCGACTACTGTGGAATCATCATTATTCGTAGGGGACCAATGTTCGTGGCTTTCATGGGTAACCCTTGCCTATGAATTTACCCAATAAAATAAAAATGATTCAACAGTAGATATCTATTTGAATTAGCGTGGTGTTTCTCTACTTCAAGATTAATCCAGATCAGATAGGAAAACACGATCCAGTGCGATGTGCGACCGACTTCAAGATTTGCCCCAGGATCATTCGCAGTGCGAATTATTATAGAAGCGTGGCATAAGTAACATTGAAAATTGCAAGAGAGAGTACTCGCGCTAAATATGGTAAGTATATAACATATGTAGTAAAAAATAAATGCATAAGAAAAGATAATGAAAAAAAAATAATGAAAGATCATGGCATGCAATTATCAACTAGACGTTGAGATGATGATAATCTCAAAAGGCCACGCTTAAATAATGGACGATAGAATGAAAACATTTCAGAAAATTTTGCTTAGACTCTGACCTATAGGTTAGAAAGTTTTCAGCTGGAAAGAACTTTTGATTCAATCTCGTTACCCCTTACATATAGGCATTTTGTCCAAGCTGATCAGTTTTTATAGTTAGCAAATGGGATGTGTCCAGCGGTCTTAAACTGATTATGAATAGACCCGCTTTCAAAACTGACTTTCACACCGTATTAGTTCAAGGTCAATGCACGCCGTTAACCAAAACACTCTGTTTAAGTAAAATATTAGCCAAATAGGGCTAAGTGGAGAGTGTGTGTGTGTGTATATATATATATATATATATATATATATATATATATATATATATATATATATACACACTCTCCACTTAGCCGTATGAATGAATATATATATATATATATATATATATATATATATATATATATATATATATATATATATATATATATATATATATATGCCATTTAAAAGATTTAATATTGGATCCGATATGATCTTGACACTTGACCCAAAAATATCATTCAAGGTCACTACATACCCTAAGACCAAAAGCAGCATATGGATGAGGAAGAAGATTGGAGCAAACGGGGAGAAGATATGCTCCGGAGAATGATTTTTCATAATTCTCTCGCGACTTTGATATTTGACTTTAAAAATTGGTTCCAGGTCACTACATACCCTCTACATAAAAGCTCTGTATATGTGACGTATGAGCAAGATTGGGCTAAGGGGAGAGAGGATTAAGTTAAGATTAAAGTTTAGGCAGTCATTTATGTTCTAGTCCAACAATTTCAAGAACTAAAAGAATGACTGTGAATGATTTGGAGCGGGTTGATAAAGTTTTCATACAACTTTTTTGTATTTATTTGTTCGATATGATGTAGAAGTCTACAATATAAGTAATGTATTGATATTAAAACTCTGACTGTGCATGAATTAACTTTAATCTTTTGTTTAGTGTTGATTGTTAATGTTAATGATGCCATTTAGTTGTACTAAATGTACTGCTACATATATGTTTACTCTACGTCAATTATGTTACTTTTGATATATGACTGGCAAAATCGCATGTACATGTTTAATATTTGCAGCCACATGAATTAACATTGTGTGTAATTGAAATATTGAATTAAAGTTGTTTAGTGTATAGAGTACACACAGCGATTTGATTATAATCTTATTTTATCACATTGTGTATTTTGAATTACAGAAGTATAATGATAAAGTTATCTTTATGTTCTATGATTTTATATATCACACATAATCTTGGTCAAAAAACAACGTTTTATTGATCCTATCACATATGATCGCAATTTAATCGATTGATTTTTACCGTTAATAATTTGTAATCGTTTACTTGATGGTACATGTACATGTATAAATACTAAGGATAATCGTCTGTCACTCACGTGTTTGAGAGCAGTTGATACATTAAATCGTTCCAATTTCTTTAATTGTTATATTATTTATTGAACGTAACGATTAAAAAGTCAGTTAATCTTTCGGCTATTTATAAATCTATAACTTTGATATTATTGATTAATTTTATAAACATTAATTAATTTAGTTTCAACTTAATTGTTTTGGTATGTTTTTAAATTAAAAATAATTTTTATTGTAGAATTTATTTTCTTTTCGAATTCCTTGATGAACGAGTAAGGAACAAACCAACGTAATACTATATCAATACAGTGAATAAACTGTGACATGCATATGTAGTTCTGTCTCTATACTAAGCAGGTTACACATGTAAAAGCCATTGTTAAAATGTTAAACTGTACGTTCATATATCGGTTTTGTAAAAAGAATAAATAAAATTCTTGTTATATTGTGAACAAGCGTGTAATTCGACGCACTTCACGAGATGCTGTATCATATTCTGTTTAACATTCAATAGACTGTCCATATTACGAGATTACCTAACCAGAGATACTCACCTTTATCTATCCTTCATTTTTTTTTACAATAAAGTTCTGGTGATTTTTCAGTTATTTCTGATTACTAGAACAAATGCGTAACCTAAGTATTAAGGTAATCCATCCATAACTAAGGCAAATATAACAATTTTTATTGGTCCATACCACATCAAATACGTATTTAACGTTATTATGATTATTATGAGGATATAACCAAACTTGGGGGTATGTATGTAGTCAATGAAATGAACTTTTTGCACTTAAAACTTGTTTAACGAGTTGCCTGCCCTTTAGGAAATTTAAAAAAAATCATTTTCTGAAAATATTAATAGTAAATTATGAAATACTTTAGCATATTCAAAGAAAGGGAAAGCTTTTACAACTTTTTTCAAAGAGAAATGGGAAAAAAATACTTGCACTAAAAAAAATAAATAAAACTAGAGCAAAGCTCGTTGCAAAGCAACGAGTGGGTCTTCCGTTAATATCGGAAGTAAAGCTGGAAGTTCCTGTAAGAAGCAGAGCTCTTGAACCAATAACAAGAGAAACTAAAATAAAAAGTTAAAAAAAAATCGAATTATTCCTGGTATAACTTAACAAAATACGAATGATTTTAAAGTACGACTTAACAAAAATCTTTCCAATTTCAAGAACGACTTAACAAAAAAAATCCGAATGTGTTCCAGTACGACTTAACAAGTATTTTTTGTACGAGTTAATTTTACTTTGAACATAACGCTATTTTTTAAACCAACGACGCGGACTACAAATTTCCGGAAAAATCAATTTTTAAACCCCGATATCTCTGTAACGCATCGTCCGATTTTCAAACGGATTTCAGATTTAAATTCACCATGGCAAGTTCTAGAAGACTGTAGTATTGTCTTATTTTGTTCAAAAAAATGAAAATTTCCAAAAATTGGAACTGCTTCCGGTTTTGAGCAAAATTGATGAACAAAATTTTAAACCCCCCAGTACATTATAGAATTGATACATCTATCATCAGTAAAAATTTCAAAGCGATATCTTTTAAGTTTACGGAGATTTCTTCCGGACAAAATCACTTTTTTTAAATCTAAAAATGGCCGCTAAATTTTAACGGAAGTGACGTAAATGCTGAAACTTTTTAATATCTTTTAGGCACGGTAACTTTACAAAAGTTCTGAAAAGAACTATATATGATAAGAGTTAAATTTGGCCCCCATAATTCGCCATTTTTTAAGTGTTTCGGGTACAATAAAATGTTATCTAATTTTTTAGAAGAGTTGATATAAAATATATTTTTCATCTATTTATTTGATTTATTTGCACTCACTGGCAGTAAATGACGTCAGAAGTGACACCATTTCTATAATTCAATCAAAATCAGCCAAAAATTGACATTTTTCTTATCTATTTACGAATGGGAAATATAGAGCGCATGCTTGAACAAGGAAACTTTTTTTGTCACTTATTAGTCTTGGCTAGATACATCTCTGATTAAAATATTTTATTTGTTCAAGAGTGCGCTCTGTGTTTTCGGAAGGAAAAACTGCTTGAAAACAAGCTGTTTTACGCTAAAAATGCAAAAATGGCGGGAAAAGGTTGTCTTTACAATGTCATATTTCTAAATTGTGGGCACTTGAACCAAAATGAATATTACGTAAACACATCACATACATATCTGTACTAGGAAAACAAAGAATGATAGTAAAATGATGATGTTCATTTTAGGGGGCCATTTTAGGCCCTTATCATATATAGTCCTTTCATTGAAATCGGATGAAAACTTTCTGAGATATGAAGCCGAGAAGGAGTCAGAAAAAAAATAAAAAATAAAATAATAACTAGAGCAAAGCTCGTTGCAAAGCAACGAGTGGGTCTTCCGTTAATGTGGGAAGTAAAGTTGGAAGATCCTGTAAGAAGTGGAGCTCTTAAACCAATAACAAGAGTAACTAAAAGAAAAAGATGGAAAAAATCGAATTATTCCTGGTACGACTTAACAAAATCGGAATGATTTTACGTACGAATTAACAAAAATCTATTCGATTTCAAGAACGACTTAACAAAAAAAAATCCGAATGTGTTCAAGTACGACTTAGCAAATAATTTTTAGGTACAAGTTAATTTAACCAAGAACTTGATACTAATTTCTTAACCAAAAACGCGGAATCAAAATTTCCGGAAAAACCAATTTTTAAAGCCAAATATCTCTGTAATGCATCGTCCGTTTTTTAAACGGTTTTCAGTGTAAGATTCAAAACACATATTCGTTTTTGATTCGATCAAAAAATTCAATTTTTTGAAAAATTAAAATCCCTTCCGGTTTCTACCGGAAGGCACAAAATAATTTTTTTTGTAAAAATGCCATAAGTAAATCAGCAGATTTACAATCACAGAAAATTTCAAGTGTTTATAAACAGCCGTTTACGAGAAAAGTCCTGGACAAAATCACTTTTTGAAAATTTTTAAAATGACGTAATTAGAAAACGGAAGTGACTTAATGACTGAAAATTTAATAGCTTCAAGGGACAAGTATTTAACATAATCCCTGAAAATTTCTTGCAAATCGGTTGCATAGTTTTTGAGATATAAAGCAAAAAAGAAGTCAGAAGGAAAAACAAGAAGAATAATAATAATAAACTAGAGCAAAGCTCGTTGCAAAGCAACGAGTGGGTCTTCCGTTAATATCGGAAGTAAAGCTGGAAGTTCCTGTATGAAGCAGAGCCCTTAAACCAATAACAAGAGTAACTAAAATAAAAAGATGAAAAAAATCGAATTATTCCTGGTACGACTTAACAAAATACGAATGATTTTACGTACGACTTAACCAAAACCTTTTTGATTTCAAGAACGACTTAACAAAAAAATCCGAATGTGTTCAAGTACGACTTAGCGATTATTTTTGGTACGAGTTAATTTTACTTAGAACATTACGCTATTTTTTAAACCAAGGACGCGGAATCAAAATTTCCGGAAAAATCAATTTTTAACCCCCGATATCTCTGTAATGCATCGTCCGATTTTCAAACGGATTTCAGATTCGTGTTCAGCATAACAAACTCTACAAACCTCGTAAACATTTTAAATTAAAACGAAAAATTCGAAAATTCGAAAATTTTAAAACACTTCCGGTTTAGACCGGAAGTGACGGAAACTAATTTCCAGTCTTATGTCCAAAAAAAAACGATCATTGCTTTAACACAGAAAATTCCAAGTCTTTATCTTGAACCGTTTTTGAAAAACGCCCTGGACAAAATTACTTTTTTAAAATTTAAAAATTGACGTAACGTAAAAACGGAAGTGACGTTGTAGTTGAAAATTTTAAAACTTTGAGGCACAATAATGCTTTATAATCCCTGAAAGTTTCATGTAAATCTTTCGAAAACTTTTTGAGATATTAAGCTTTGAAAAAGTCAGAAAAATAAAGAAAAAGAAAAATAATAATAATGAAAAAGAAACAATAGAATAACAAGAGGGTCTTCCGTTGAAAACGGAAGACCCTAAAAAAAAACAATAGAATAACAAGAGGGTCTTCCGTTGAAAACGGAAGACCCTAACTATAGCAAAGCTCGTTGCAAAGCAACGAGTGGGTCTTCCGGTAATGTCGGAAGTAAAGCAGGAAGTTCCTGTAAGAAGCAGAGCTCTTAAATCAACAACAAGAGTAACTAACACAAAAAGATGAAAAAATCGAATTATTCCTGGTACGACTTAACAAAATTCGAATGATTTTAAGCATGAATTAACAAAAACCTTTCTGATTTCAAGAACGACTCGACAAAAAAAATGTGTTCAAGCACGACTTAACAATTATTATTGGTACGAATTAATTTTACTTTGAACATTACGCTATTTTTTAAACCAAGGACGCGGAATCAAAATTTCCGGAAAAATCAATTTTTTAAACCCCGATATCTCTGTAATGCTTTGTTTGATTTTCAAACGGATTTCAGATTTGAATTCACCATGGCAAGTTCTATAAGACTGTAGTATTGTCTTATTTTGTTCAAAAAAATGAATATTTCCAAAAATTGGAACTGCTTCCGGTTTTGAGCAAAATTGATGAACAAAATTTTAAACCCCCCAGTACATTATAGAATTGATACATCTATCATCAGTAAAAAATTCAAAGCGATATCTTTAAAGTTAACGGAGATCTCTTCCGGACAAAATCACTTTTTTTAAATTAAAAAATGGCCGCCAAATTTTAACGGAAGTGACGTAAATGCTGAAATTTAACATCTTTGAGGCACGGTAAGTTTACAAAAGCTCTGAAAATTTCATTGAAATCGGATGAAAACTTTTAGAGATATAAAGCCGAGAAGGAGTCAGAAAAAAAAATAAAAAATAATAACTAGAGCAAAGCTCGTTGCAAAGCAACGAGTGGGTCTTCCGTTAATGTCGGAAGAAAAGCCTGAAGTTCCTGTAAGAATCAGAGGTCTTAAACCAACAACAAGAGTAACTAAAATAAAAAGATGAAAAAATCGAATTATTCCTGGTACGACTTAACAAAATCCGAATGATTTTAAGTACAAATTAACAAAAACCTTTCTGATTTCAAGGACGACTTGACAAAAAAAATCCGAATGTGTTCAAGCACGACTTAACAATTATTTTTGTTACGAATTAATTTTACTTTGAACATTACGCTATTTTTTAAACCAAGGACGCGGAATCAAAATTTCCGGAATAATCAATTTTTAAACCCCGATATCTCTGTAATGCATTGTTTGATTTTCAAACAAATTTCAGATTTGAATTCACCATGGCAAGTTCTATAAGACTGTAGTATTGTCTTATTTTGTTAAAAAAAATGAAAATTTCCAAAATTTGGAACTGCTTCCGGTTTTCAGCAAAATTTATGAACAAAATTTTAAACCCCCCAGTACATTTTAGAATTGATACATCTATCATCAGTAAAAATTTCAAAGCGATATCTTTAAAGTTAAAGGAGATTTCTTCCGGACAAAATCACTTTTTTAAAATTTAAAAATGGCCGCCAAATTTGAACGGAAGTGACGTTAATGCTGAAACTTTAACATCTTTGAGGCACGGTAACTTTACAAAAGCTCTGAAAATTTCATTGAAATCGGATGAAAACTTTTTGAGATATAAAGCCGAGAATGAGTCTGAAACTGAAGAAAAACAAGAGGGTCTTCCGTTGGAAACGGAAGACCCTAATAAAAAGAAACTGAAGAAAACAAGAGGGTCTTCCGTTGGAAACGGAAGACCCTAAAAATCAGTTTTCCCCATACACTTCAATGTTAACCTTCAACATAAGATAAATTTGGTATCATTCTTTTGTAATTTCAAGGGTTAATCATTATATAATTAATTAACCCCTCAAAATCATTGGTATCATTCTTTTTTAATTTCAAGGGTTAATCATTATCTAATTAATTAGCCCCTCAAAATCACAGTAAGATTTTAGTATCAAACTTGCAATCTATTAGATATGAAATATTTTCGTTATGGATGGACTAGTTACATGTAGGTGAGAGAAATTATAATCCTTCAAATGAGTTGTGTTATTAAATATATCACTAAATATTTTAAGACGCAATTAAAGACAATGGAAGTACTATATGAATGAAGGTGCAATGTACTTTAAGAGGAAACATTTTAAGAGTATATAAAGGAATTTATGTGATCAAAATACTTAGTCTTATGTATTATAAATAATTTTTCAAAGGGCCTTTT
The DNA here is from genome assembly GCA_015776775.1 of Magallana hongkongensis. Classification (NCBI taxonomy): domain Eukaryota; kingdom Metazoa; phylum Mollusca; class Bivalvia; order Ostreida; family Ostreidae; genus Magallana; species Magallana hongkongensis. The sequence continues at coordinate 3,669,088 of CM027467.1, read as the reverse complement.
GGGGTTTTCATACTAATCCAGCTAAAAGCATTTTCAGGCTATTAGCCGGATCCTAAATATATCAAATTTGGCTCCAAATCGATGTACTTCGGAAGTTTTGACCACCTTCACCCCTTCTATCCTCCATACTGTAAATTTTTGTTTGTTTGTTTGTTTGAGTCGAATGTTTAATTTATTTCCTTTTGTAAAAAGGTGTGTGATATTTTATGGGCCCCACCTTCTGCTGCATTGTTGATGATTTACTAAATGTATGCAGTCTCACATTTTCATGTTTATATTCAGTATAACTTCAGCTGACATTTAAAATAAATGCTCTTCACATAAGACATTGTTTTTTTCTTAATCAAGGTAGCAGCAGAACAGAGTTGCAAATGTGCAAAAATGCACTTAACGGACAAAGATGGATAACTCCCACTGATCAAAGATGAAAAATTGACAATAACGAACCATCTCAAAAAGATCTGGAAAAGATTTCAAAATCAAGCAGTATTTTACATCTTGTACATGATTTCTGATGGATTGATATTCATACTTTTATAAAAGTTTTCAATGAGACTAAATATAAAATCTACAATATTTGTCATTTAATAGAATTAGAAAACTTCCAAACAATCTTCTAATTTTATGTGCGAGAAAAACATCAACGGTTCTTCATTTTTTAAACAGTTATTTTCTTTAAGATTCACTGAAAAGTAGTTTTTTTTCGGGGTGGGGTGGGGGGGGGGTTCAAGTGTTATCTCTCATACAGACTAAGTAGTAGTCTCAGTAGCAATCATCCAAAATCGGACAATCGCACACTCCTTATAGAATAAAACATTGACAATAACAAACCGTGAACCATCTCAAAAATCCATTAAACGAAATACAAAATCAAAGCAGAGCAACACGGACCTCCAAATAGATAGAAGTAGGATCAGGTGCCTAGGAGGAGTAAGTATCCTCTGCTTACCGGTCACACCCACCGTGCGCCCAATGTCATATTGATAAAAATGTCATTATCGGGAAAAAGTCGCAATTTGGGGAAATATCTTGATCATGAAAAACGGAGAGTAATCCGTGGACAATTCGGTTTTCAATCATTAGTCGATACCAGAGCAATCACAGACGTCTGGAAAAACTCAGAGGTAGGATCAGGTGCCTAGGAGGAGTGAGCATCCTCTGCTGACCGGTCACACCCGCCGTGTGCTCTTAATCGTAATCGGGGAAAAATCGGAAAAGTCCGTAAACAATTAGGTGATTAATTATGGTCTAACAATTAGTATGAAAAACGTCAGTCGGCATGCGACCCAGTTGAAGATTGTATTTGCTGACAAGGTCGTTGTATCGACCAGTGAACTTTCGAAAATATGACTTCAAGCGAGACTGTTGATAGTCTTGTTTTATCAACTTGTTTGTCAGTAGCTTGCTTCGTCTTACAAACTGTTCATACTAGGAGCATGCCCTTATTTTTTTCCCCAAATTATTTCCCCAAGAATCAAACAACAGTTCTTTTGTATATATAGATTTTAATGTGTGGTAATACGCCATCTTATCTGCCGTCCAACTGCAAAATTTCTTTTTATATCTTTATCATATTTATATTGCACATTATTCTTACCTTTTACGTCAGTCTTTACATGTTACACCTAGGTTAATTCTTAAACGCAAGGTCGTTATATCGACCATGGAACTTACGAAAAGATGACTTAAAGCGAGACTGTAGAAAGTCTTGTTTAGCTTGCTTCGTCTTAGAAACTGTTCATATGAAGAGCATGCCCTTGCGTATCGAATCAACTGAGACAAAAACACCATATGCAGGTGATGAAGGTATATTGCTACATAAGTAAGGAAAGTTGACCATAGAAGTCAGCGCGTTCATCATAAAGTTTAAAAGAATTTTTTTAACGAAGTGTGCAGTTTTAGCGAAAGAGTGTTATTTATGTTTTAAATATAAACTGGAGGTATTGTGAGCAAGTTCGCAAATGATAGCAAGGAAAAAAAATCATAATTCAAGCATTTCTCTATTAGAAAATAGCGGATGCTTCTTTTTGTTTCGGTGACATTGAACTTGCACAATTAACCTCAGTGTTGTGAGCAATATGTATAGAAAACCCTCGCAAACTCATCTTAAGCCTGTTTTAAGGACAACCCGTTAATCATTTTTCAACAAATTCTTTCAAATATTCATTAAAATATCGTTAAAATGAAGATAAATTTTATATGATCATTTCTTGTTCGTAAGAGTAAACAAATGCGACTTTTTCGCAACTATCAACTTATCTTTTACGCGCATGCTCGTTATAAGAAAATGCGCGATATAAGAAACCTTCTGATGATTAACCAGAACCTTTCTGTAGATTTCCGTGCATGCGCAATCAAACTTTCGCTTGACTTAATTCTTCTGAACTTACGTGTCTGAAAAATTCTTTTATTTCAGCGAACGTAAGTAAATTTATCACAAATAAATAAATAAAGCATATCCATTTCCAAATAAACAGTTCTGCATACAGAATCATAATGCTCATACATGTTTTCTTAGAAAAATGAGAATGTATCATGCGAAGAAATCGTCACCGCTTAGAACACATCGACCACCCCCTTCATTCCACACATCACATACACAGTTAACAAATCTATACTCTGATCTGATAAGCAAGCTACATGTATGTAAACATTTATGATAGTATGAATGTTACACACTAGATGATTTCAGAGCATGGCATCCCTAGTTAGTACAGAGTTGAAGGTCCAGGGTATGTGTTATAACTTAATACTGCAGAATGTGCTAGAATGGACTGCAAGTTCACCCACATACCTCCGACTGTACCTTGTATGAAGAGTCATTTTCGACTGTACCTAATGGTGACCTGGAAGCCCAAGTTTTCCTTTTCCGACATTCCTCAGGAAATGTATCCAGGTTAAATATTAGGTACAAGTGATACTTTTTAAATCAGGCCTAGTTATTTTATTTTATCATACTTTATTTAAACATTTTGTATCCTTACCTCTATAACCATCCTTTTATCTGACAGGCAATATTTCATACCATTAATAAGTTTCCACTTATATAATGGCTACTGATGATACAAAAACTCGCGCCCAATATAAAATACTGCTCTCTAAACAAAATGTTTGAAATTAGAAAAATATACCCTATTGGTCATTCATAAGAATATGTAATATTTCCTCAAATGTGTTATAATATACATTATTATCATCATACACATGTATAATCTATGATAAGTAATTGTGTGTAAAACTAGAAAGATGCAATATTGTACAGTTTCCACCCCAAATTTTTGCTTTCAGAAAGTATTGAGATTATTGGATTTATTTGCTTATCCCAATTTACAGTTGGGGTTCATCCAAAAGACGCTTCATTTTTGAATCTCATCAATTAAGTTGGCATCATTGTTGAAGACACCTGAAGTAGTGGCCATTGGGGAGTGCGGATTGGACTACTTTCATTGGCAGACCACCAGACTGAGGGTCTTACAGAAGGAGGAATTTGACAAGAAGGCCACCCTACCCAATAATGCAGGCATGCCTCTAGTGATATACTGCCGGTACGCTGAGCGTGGTGCCTTTCAGATTGCTCGGAAATGCTTGTCCAGCAATAAAATGAATGACCTGCTCTGTTTTTAAAGCAGTGTAGATGACATGTGGATGTGGTTGAACCATTGCTACAATTTAGAGGTTGGTTTTACAAACCTTGTCAGCTGGAAGAATTGTGTTAAGATTTTTATTTAATTTTATTTCAGCAAACGTAAGTAAATTTACAAATCATGGTTATTTTCAATTAAAAAATTCTTATGCTGTTATGCTTTATTCGAAATACAATATCATAAATTTTATAAACAATTTCTTAGATAAATGAGAATGTATCAAGCAAGGGCATCGTCATAGCTTAAACGACCTCCTACATTTACGTGTGTAAGTGACTTACATTAACTTTATTGAATTTCGGACTTCAGAGCATGGCATCCCTGGTAAGTACAGAGTTGAAGGTCAGTGGTGTGTTTTAAAACTAAATACTGCAGAATGTGCTAGAATGGACTGCAAGTTCACCCACAGACCTCCGACTGTACCTTGTATGGAGAGTCATTGTCGTCTGTACCTAATGGTGACATGGAAGCCCAAGTTGCCCTTTTCCGACACTCCTTAGGAAATGTATCCAGGTTAAATATTAGGTACAAGTGATACTTTTTAAAACAGGTCTAGTTATTTTATTTCATCATACTTTATTTCAACATTTTGTATCCTTACCTCTATAACCATCCTTTTATCTGACAGGCAATATTTCATACCATTAATACGTTTCCACTTATATAATGGCTACTGATGTTACAAAAACTTGCGCCAAATATAAAACACTGCTCTATAAACAAAATGTTTAAAATAAGAAAAATCTACCCTATTGGTCATTCATAAGAATATGTTATATTTCCACAAATGTGTTATAATATACATTATCATCATACACATGTATAATCTATGATAAGTAATTGTGTGTAAAACTAGAAAGATGCAATATTGTACAGTTTCCACCCCAAATTTTTGCTTTCAAAAAGTATGGAGATTATTGGATTTATTTGCTTATCCCAATTTACAGTTGGGGTTCATCCAAAAGACGCTTCCTTTATGAATCTCATCAATTAAGTTGGCATCATTGTTGAAGACACCTGAAGTGGTGGCCATTGGGGAGTGCAGATTGGACTTCTTTCATTGGCAGACCACCAGACTGAGGGTCTTACAGAAGGAGATATTTGACAAGCAGGCCACCCTAGCCCATAATGCAGGCATGCCTCTAGTGATACACTGCCGATACGCTGAGCGTGGTGCCTTTCAAATTGCTCGGAAATGCTTGTCCAGCAATAAAATGAATGATCTGCACTGTTTTTAAAGCAGTGTAGATGACATGTGGATGTGGTTGAACCATTGCTCCAATTTAGGGGTTGGTTTTACAAACCTTGTCACCTGGAAGAATTGTGTTAAGATTTTTATTTAATTTTATTTCAGCAAAAGTAAGTAAATTCACAAATCGTGGTTATTTTCAATTAAAAAATTCTTATGCTGTAATGCTTTATTCGGCATACAATATCATAAATTTTATAAATAAGTTCTTAGATAAATGAGAATGTATCAAGCAAGGGCATCGTCATAGCTTAAACGACCTCCTACATTTACGTGTGTAAGTGACTTACATTAACTTTATTGAATTTCGGATTTCAGAGCATGGCATCCCTGGTAAGTACAGAGTTGAAGGTCAGTGGTGTGTTTTAAAACTAAATACTGCAGAATGTGCTAGAATGGACTGCAAGTTCACCCACAGACCTCCGACTGTACCTTGTATGGAGAGTCATTGTCGTCTGTACCTAATGGTGACATGGAAGCCCAAGTTGCCCTTTTCCGACACTCCTTAGGAAATGTATCCAGGTTAAATATTAGGTACAAGTGATACTTTTTAAAACAGGCCTAGTTATTTTATTTCATCATACTTTATTTCAACATTTTGTATCCTTACCTCTATAACCATCCTTTTATCTGACAGGCAATATTTCATACCATTAATACGTTTCCACTTATATAATGGCTACTGATGTTACAAAAACTTGCGTCAAATATAAAATACTGCTCTTTAAACAAAATGATTAAAATTAGAAAAATCTACCCTATTGGTCATTCATAAGAATATGTAATATTTCCTTAAATGTGTTATAATATACATTATTATCATCATACACATGTATAATCTATGATAAGTAATTGTGTGTAAAACTAGAAAGATGCAATATTGTACAGTTTCCACCCCAAATTTTTGCTTTCAAAAAGTATGGAGATCATTGGATTTATTTGCTTATCCCAATTTACAGTTGGGGTTCATCCAAAAGACGCTTCCTTTTTGAATCTCATCAATAAAGTTGGCATCATTGTTGAAGACACTTGAAGTAGTGGCCATTGGGGAATGCGGATTGGACTTCTTTCATTGGCAGACCACCAGACTGAGGGTCTTACAGAAAGAAGGCCACCCTAGCCCATAATTCAGGTATGCCTCTAGTGATACACTGCCGGTACGCTGAGCGTGGTGCCTTTCAAATTGCTCGGAAATGCTTGTCTAGCAATAAAATGAATGACTTGTACTGTTTTTAAAGCAGTGTAGATGACATGTGGATGTGGTTGAACCATTGCTCCAATTTAGTGGTTGGTTTTACAAACCTTGTCACCTGGAAGAATTGTGTAAAGATTTTTATTTAATTTTATTTCAGCAAACGTAAGTAAATCTACAAATCATGCTTATTTTCAATTAAAAAAATTCTAAAAATCTTATGCTGTTTATGCTTTATTCGGCATACAATATCATAAATTTTATAAATAATTTCTTAGATAAATGAGAATGTATCAAGCAAGGGCATCGTCATTGCTTAAACGACCTCCTACATTTACGTGTTTAAGTGATTTACATTAAATTTACTGAATTTTGGATTTCAGAGCATGGCATCCCTGGTAAGTACAGAGTTGAAGGTCCAGGGTGTGTTTTATAACTAAATACTGCAGAATGTGCTAGAATGAACTGCAAGTTCACCCACAGACCTCCGACTGTACCTTGTAGGAGAGTCATTGTCGTCTGTACCAAATAGTGATTTGATTTTATTTTATCATACTTTAGTTTCACATTTGTATCCTTATCTCTGAAACCATCCTTTTGTCTGACAGGCAATATTTCATACCATTAATAAGTTTCCATCTTTATGTATTTGCTTCTGATATGGTACAAAAACTTGTCCAAATTAAAAAATATTGTTCTACAAGCATGATGTTTTAAATCAGAAAAAATCAATCCCTCTTGGCCACACTCTTAAGAATGTGTTATAATTCCTCATATGTGTTACAAATATACAATATAAAAATTATATTATCTATAATATATAATTGTATGTAAAATTAGAATGATGTAATATTGTACAGGTTACACACTTTGAAGAAGCCATTTCCAATTTTTTTGCTTTCAAAATTATGGAGACAAAAAGATTAACTTGTTCATCCCAATTTACAATTGAGGTTTATCCAAATGACACTCCCTTGTTCGAATCTCATCAGATCGAGGTGGCATCACTGATGACAAATCCTGAAGTGGTGGCCATTAAGAAGTGCGGATTGGACTACTTTCATGGGCACACCAAAAGGCGAGGGTTTTACAGAAGGAGGTATTTGACAAGCAGGCCACCTTAGCCCATGATGCAGGTATGCCGATAGTGATACAATGCCGGGTATTATAGATGACAAGTGGATGTGGATGAACCATTTCCCCAATTTAAAGGTTGGTTTTACGAACCCTGTCATATGGGAGAAGAGTCGAGGAAAGAATGCTGTATCAGCTGTCAAATTTGAACCCCTTGACAAAATCCTTTTGGAAACAGATGCACCTTACTTTATGCCGGAAAATACAGATGTTAGATGTTTCGGTATTAAACACATGGTATCCCCTACTGGAAAATTTCCCATCCTGGCCATGCAATTAATGTTGCCAAGAGGATATCTGATTTAAAAGTCGGTTAAAATCAGAGATGTCATGACTGTCACCACTGAAAATTGTAAACTTATTTTGCAGTGAGGATATTTTGAGATCTCAGTCATTATGGAAGCCTTTTTTTCTGATTACATTTATGTGTGCTCTCTGTCTTTTGATTTTTTAATGTTCAAGTTCTCATTCTGACGTGTTTGTAATAAATCATGCATTACCCATGTTATATATTATATTTACATTAAGGTCCTACTCAATCAACATTTCTTTGCTGATCAATCTTAATTGAAAGATATGATGCGATTCAAAATTAGATTAGTGTGATATTTTTACACTATCGTTTTCCAAGAGAAATAAACATAAAACCACAAATCACCATTTGGGAAAAGACACTGCTAAATTGGGGAAAATTGAGCCTGTATTTAATTGGGAATAGGGCCAAATTTCGGTCTCCTGAGAAGACACTGATAACTCTTGAGTTTTCATAAAAAAAAAATCCCGAACTATGAATATAACAGGAATATCGATCGCTTAATTTAACTTTCCCGCCGCTATGGGAGCTGCCTCTAGACTTTAATCTATGACGTCACACCATCTATTCCTGTTTGTTTTATCAACATACCATTATTATTAGCAAATCATTATATTCACTCTATATGACAAGTTCTGAAACAATATCGTTATGAGACCGTTCTTTTACCTTTGACTTTTTACTTAATTTCAAACCAACGTCAAATGAAGCATGTTCGTTGAAATCTAAAATCGGAGGATAATATTGGAGGAACTTCTGCGTAGTTGTGGAGTTGTCAACAGATGCCAAGTATCATAGAAAATGTTATTTCGTTTTGGGAATTTGTTTTAAATATCCCAATAACAATTATAACATACTTACACTGTATTCAGTGAGCTAAGAACTTGACTTCAAAAAAAGTTTTACTCGAAGTCATTTTCAACTTTGAATGATATCAGATTAACAGCTGTCATTTATTTAATGAAAATGCATATATTTATGATAACATCTATTTATTCTTTAGATTGACGTGTGAACCTTAACGTTATTTAGTAACAGAAAGGCACAAAACAGCGTTTTATTCAGAGCAAGGTTTACACTGTATACGTAAATTAAAAAAACTAAACCGAAATAGTTTCATTCATACAGCGGTATGAATGAAAATAAAGAATAATATTTATTTGAAGATAATATTCAACGTAACCTGTCATATCTATAGATATAATAGAAGAAGAAAACCCAGACCAAGCGGCAGCATATGTTTTAGCTTATGTAGTGCTCCATAACATAGAAATCGGGCGGGTGGACATCATGTACAATAAACAGGATGTAAATGCCACTCCTTACAACCCTAAAACCACCACGTGGCTTTTAACTGCACAAAGGAAAGATGTGGGACTACATTCCCCAGAAATATTTTGGATAAAGAAACATGTAAATACAATAACTCAATTTTTTTTTCATTTTATGAAGTGACCTGTACTTATAATATTTAAGGAATTTTTTTTTATAATTTTAGGTTTACATTTGTTTTTAGAAAGAATCCCAAGTGAAGAGAGTAAAAGAGAAGAAACACCAATTTTTTTTCAACAATAAATTAGCTGTTTTATTTCTTCTTCTAATTCGTGTCCGATTTGTTTTTTTTTCCAAGTTCTCACATAATAATCAGAATTTGACGATGATATGTATGAGAGTAATGGTTGTAGAATGCAGCGAGATTGGGCATTTCCTCATTCAATTTCAGCGCAAAATAATTTCAAACAAGAACAACAAAAACCAAACTTACGGATTGGAGAGTGCACCTTAGAAATATACTGATTATTCAAAAGTATTAGACTAAGCACTCAATTATTAAACATAGAGGGTGAGTAACTTGCAACCAAGTGTTCGCTATTGATCTTGAAAACTTCAGCAACAATTAACTCAAAGCTTAATTCAAAACAGTTATTTCAAAGAATCCACAAAAAATCTCTGACTATGGTCTTTATATATCTAATATAGATTAAGCTCCTCTGTCCCTAGTTTGGTTGTTTTATACGACAATGAGGTTTTCCATTGTAATTGTAATTACAACAAAATAAAGACAAGAGGCCAATAGGCCTTAATGGTAAACTGAGACATGAAAGTCAATATCAATAGATTCAGATGAAACAAAGTTGAAGTGATGAAGCGCTGCTAGATTTTTCAAAAATTGATGTGTCTAATCATGTTGTGAAGAAACTAAACATAGTGAATAGAAAAAGCAAAATTTTACCATCGCAGCATAAAATTAAAAATATTAAATGTAAATGAAAATAATATATAGTTATATACATATTGCCAATACATATTAGAAAACATAATGAAGCGGTGCTTTTTAGTTCAGAATAGCACTTTGTTGCATAGTTTTGTAACAAAAATTGCTTCAATAAGCAAGAGTTATCTTTCTGTATCATAGACTATTGAAGGTATTACATACATATTTCACATACATTACTTGATAAATTGCCACAGTTTCTAATTAATCAGTAATGTTTTCTGTTTTTAAAGTTGGATAAGATAATAGTTCGTGTGAATGGATCCATATGTTTTAGAACACAGTTGCTTGAGGACAGGAACGACCCCCCCCCCCCCGAATCTAGATCCCCGGGACTTTACTTTTTTAAAAAAAAATTATCCTTTCATGACACATTTATAATCTTATGTATACATTCGTTGCATAAAATTACTTAAAACAAACATTTTGAAAAAAAATCGTATCCCCGTTACATATAATACAAGAAGGTTGCTAACTTCGCCAGCCAGCCGAGAGGCACTGCCGGGGAATATTTGCTGAAATGTCCTAGCAAACTAATATCAAGGAAGATAACCCCCATTGTTTAGCAGAGAACTTCCGAGTGTACATAGGAAAAACGAAAAGGTAAGAGGTTTACGAGATTCATTTTTTTGGGCACAATTTACGAAGTAGAAAAAATTACAATATTATACACAAGAGGCATGGCTCAATCGGCTAGGAACTGCAAACCTTCTCCATTCATTTGGGCACTGGAAAATCTGGAAAAAGGCAGTGAAAATGATTTTGTTGAGCTTTTAGACATAAAAGAGAAATTTGATAGTAATGTTTCAAGTTAAGCTTTAGGACATGTTATTAAAACATTATTCAAAAATATAACAATTAAATCAGTGAGATCTGAAAGGGACTGGTCCAAAATGACACAATTATATTATCTAATGGATCAGGGATTTTGGGGTTCTTTCAGAAACAGAATTTATAAACATACCCTCATTATTGCCACCAGAATTTTTTGTTATAGCAAAAAATATGGAAGAAATTAAAATTGGACATTTTACTGGAGAAATTATAAATTGGAAGTTAGACAATAATAGAAATAGATCTACAGTCAGATGGAAATATATTCCCTTTTGGCGATGGAAAAAAAAATTAAGCCTGAAAATTTACAAAGCCATTACTTTCTCAATATGCAGTCAATAAAGACATTTTTCAAAATCATAAGGCAAATTCAATATTGTGAAGGGGTGAACATTGTAGAAGAAAACTTGCCTCATTTTAAGGAGTCCAAAGCAATCGAAATCTTTTCAAAATCTTGATACCAAACTTTGATACTTCAATCCCATCACATGTTCATTTAGAAATATTTTTTCTCACAATGAAAATCATAAGTTATTCTTTATCATGAATATTTCACATGCATTGAAAAAAATTAGAAATAATATTTATAAAAGTGGCGAAGCTGCATGCTGCAAAAGAAATTTTAAAAATTCAGGACAAGTTTATAGAATGGGATCACTTTAAGGATGCTTATCTTTGGGACATTTCCTCAAACCCATTCCCTATTCACCATAAACTCACACAAGAGCACATTTATTTAACATCAGAAAATAAAATGAGAAATTATTTGGCTTAAGATGTGTTAGACTGTTTCCATAAAGGTAATCGTGAAAGTTCTCAGTTATGGACCATTTCAGTGCCAATTCCAGCTTAGAAGCACAGTAGTGTTTCTCCTACCTGCTGAGTCCTCTACTGGCATAGCATATAACCCTTTTCTGTCCTGCCTGGGTTTGATACAAAACTGCTCCCGATCCCGCCTGACTGGCATCAACATGCACCTCAAAAGGCATTTGGTAATCAGGGTAGCTAAGTATAGGAGGAGTCGTAAGCGCCTCCTTCAAATTCTGGAAAGCTTTCAGTTCTGCATCTCCCCACTGCCACTTTCTTTGGCTGGATGATCTCTTTGGGGCAGGCATCAAATTAAGAAGGGGTTTGGCTATTTTTGAGAAGTTCTGCACAAACTTATGGTAATATCCCGCAAAACCAAGAAACTGGCGGATTTGTTCAGGAGTCGAAGGTGTTGGCCATGACCCTAAGTTCTCTATTTTGTCGGGATCGGCTTCTATACCATTTTCTGAGACAATATGTCCTGAGTACTTGACTTTCTCTTGAAACAATGAACACTTCTTTGGTGAAAATGTCAGACCGCATTGCCTAATTCTTTCAAAAACCCTCTGAAGTCGGTCTATATGCTCCTCATAACTATTGGAAAAAATGATGACGTCATCCAAGTAAATAAAACATATTCTTAAATGCAGTCCATCTAAGCACTGTTCCATTAGTCGTTGGTATGTGGCTGGGGCATTTGATAAGCCAAAGGGCATGCGGTTGTATTCGAAAAAGCCGAGTGGCCCCACCGTAAAAGCTGTCCTTTCTTTCTGCTTTTCTTCTATCTCCGGTATCCACTTCCCATGTCCAATACCCTGAAATATTTGGATCCAGATAGGGCTTCTAGTATTTCATCAACACGGGGTAGGCTGTAAGCATCACTGATGGTTCTTGAGTTCAAAAATCTAAAATCTGTACAAATTCTTAAACTGTTATCTTTCTGCCTGACAAGTACAATGTTAAATTTGATGCAAAGGGTGAATGAGATCTACAAATGATTCTTGCATCCAACATTTTGTGCAAATGATTCCTTACTTCCTCATACATAATTGGCGGTATCTTTAAAAGGACGCTCATCTGTAAGATATATCCTATGTTTGATGAGTGATGAAAACCCAATGTCTAGGTCATTCTTGGAAAATATTTTGGAATATTTGTGCAACAAATCCTTTCCTTGTTGTATCTCGGATTAAGATAATGTATCCCTATTGATGTTCACTTTGTGTAAGACTCCCATTTCATCTCCAGGTTCGCTTTGTTTCATCATACTCTCAACGTTGACTGACTGTATCTCGCAGATTATAGCCTTCGGTTGAACAACTATAGTTCTGTTTGTAACATTAGAAAGAACAATAGGAATTTCCTGAAAATCCCTGTAGTAAAAGTAGAATAACATTGGCGCTATATCCAAATCCTTGTTCATAGTTGTCAACTCTGTAGGCTGCAGAATAACAGGTGTTTCTGTATTCAATACTTGTTGACAGATGTATCCACGTATAGTCCTCTTTGTGTTAGGGGACAAAGTAATACTTTTTGATTCAGCACACTTCACAATTCCCAGCCTAAATGTATTCCTTCTCAGCTCTCTTTCTCTTAAAACCATAGTTCTAAAAGCTAAATACCATGGGGTTTTCAAATTAGACGTCTGTAGGAATCGAGGTCCAAACAGTTCTTCAAACTGTCCAATAAAATACTGAAGTACATTTGTACCCAACAGCAATGGCACCTGCTCATTGTATCGACTGTCTGGACCAATAACCAACAAACACTTACTACTTGCATTCTCATGACTAATTTCTACCTCGGTGTATCCTGTATATGCTAGATTCTGATCATCAGCACATTCTATCTCAAGAATAATGTCTAATGATTTGATTGGTACATCTGACAAATGCGTGTCATACTATTTCTGACTTACTGTAGATACAGTGGACCCAGTATCCAACAAACATCTTACTGGGATGTTGTTAACTAATGCTTCAGCCTCACTAAACTCTCCAACTATACCACCAAGTCCAGCCGCCACCAACATTTTTTAATCACTCAACTCAGTCCTCAACTCAAATCCTTAAAGAAACAGTGCATGAATTTGAGGTCAAAACTTAGACTTGAGGCTGAGTATTGACTTGAGGAAAGTTGGTGATAGTGGGGCCTGGTATTTTCTTACAGAGGCTCTGTTTACAAACTGGTAAGTCTATGAGTGGCCTCTCTCCATAGACTGGTGGAAGTTTAAATTCTTCCTCGTATGTTCAGTCCTCACTCTACAATTTTTAGCAATATGGCCATACTGTAAACATTTCCAGCACTGAGGGTTATTCTGTTGTCCTGAATTATATCCAGGTCTAGTGGGTAATGAGCTCTCTGAAGATTCATTGTTGATAGACATTGTCTTTTTAATCTCTTTTAGCTCAGCAGCCAAACTCCTCACTTCATCTCGCAATCCTTCAAAATGAGATTTTGGAACTTTAACCATAGCTTTGTTGGTACATATAGGTTGTCCTGATCTTGGTTGATCCTGGGTATAGTCTGTCCCAAGATATTCATGCTGCATATTTGAACGATTTTTAATAAAAATACACATACCTGTGACTGAAGTGCAATTAAAATCGATGAAAGGGAAAATTCCCAAGATAACTTCATTCACACATTATCATTTTTCCCAAGTAAAAATTCACAGGAACGAAAACAGATTTCCTACGAAGATTTATAATGGGGAATGTTGACATCTTTTCTCCATTCGGAAATACTCGGGACACCTCGCGCAATTTTTCAACGTTATCATCCGGGCGTCTTCATCTCCTTGGCAATGGAAAAACCTCGTAGACTTTTTATTTTTAGCCGTGTACTGATACCCGGCAAGCTAGAGGGGGCGTTTCAAAGGGGAAATCTTGGGATTTTTTCATACTATTGAATGAACATCGTCTGAACCAAGAGGTAGTTATAAATATTAAATAATTTAAGAAAATATGCGGCAAAAATATCTTGGGACAGACTATAGCAGGTTCTATTGTGTTCATTTTCGATGATCCTTATGGATGTTTGAAGTTTGTCGAAATCGACTATGGTATCATATTTATGACCTGAAATGTCTTTTAATGATTGTTTTAAAAGTTAATTAAACACTTATTTAGCCTTTTAGATTTAAAAGAGATGTACTTAAATAACTATCCTATTTATGAGCAGCCAACTTCCACAAATACATGTACTATTAATCAATAAATAAATCCACCTTCCTTCTTCAAAGGCTAAGCAAATAATACTAGAACATAAGAAACTTCCATCCAACAGAATCACCTCACCAGAATTACTGCCCAAACAGGTTTTGATCCAAAATTAGAACTTCAAGACAAGCTAAACACTACCCAAATACAAATATAATCTCAGGGCAAGTCTCAAAAGTCAAAAATACCATATTATACTGAAATTCAAAAATATTTAAACAAACACATTTATTAACAAATTCATTGATTGAAACACATTTATAACACAAATACAGTATATGAAACAAATACTTGTGATTATTTCAAGATTTCTTTTTAATCAGCAAATGACAGTCAACTAGTTGCCACCCCTGTTGGTACTGTCATGAATCATATATCCTGAACTGATATAATGATCAGACGAGTTCTTTGGAATTGCCAGATGTCTGTATCAGAAACAACCAAAACACCAAAATAAACAAACAAATATTTAATAAGAAAAAAAATACATACAAGAAAAAAAATAAATGAAAGAAATATTAAACCAGATTCTAAAAGAGAGAGTCGACTCTAATTTCAACAACAAATCTTTAAATTGACTTCAAAACAAAATATTCTTTCCAAAATTTAAACACTTAAATTGATTCACATATATTTAGATTTTCAAATAATTTCTCTAAAT
Source organism: Magallana hongkongensis (assembly GCA_015776775.1). Taxonomy (NCBI): domain Eukaryota; kingdom Metazoa; phylum Mollusca; class Bivalvia; order Ostreida; family Ostreidae; genus Magallana; species Magallana hongkongensis. The sequence goes on along the minus strand of CM027467.1, from coordinate 3,653,758 downwards.
TCGTTTATCAATTTTCAAATCAATTTCACAAAAATATCACTACAATTATACGAGAACCAAATATTCAAAACAATGAAAGTGAAATTTCAATAAATTTCGTCACATTTCCTTTCCTGGTTCCTCGGTATATTTCCGGTGACTTTTCACCCAAACCCCGGGCATCACTTAGACAGACACACGGACACACAGACACACGGACAGATGACACAACCGTTGCTCCGGTACGTTAGGACACCACAACACAACACACATATACAAACGTCTCCAGCGTAGACCGCTCCCGGTCACCATACACCATACACGTACATCGACGCCACGTGTCCCCGATATGGATGAAAAATGGCGGGTCTGGCGCTCCGTACTCGTCTCCGACTTCGTAGTCACAATTCAGCTGGTATAAACCGTCATCCCCTTTAACACAATTTCTTTTAAAATAGAATGGAATATACTTGAAACAATTTATCGTTAGTGTTCAGTTCTAAAATGACAATTTTCCATTCGAACACGTGCTTTTAAAACTAAGCTTTCTAACATAGCAAACAAACCAATTAAACATACATAACATTAAAAAACAAACAAATACCTTGAAAATTGGTGACAAACATACGGAAATGAACAAAGTAGGGAGAAGTTTCCCAATCTTGGTGACTACCACGTGCCTCTAAATAGACACACGTCCACTCTGCTGGACTGCACGGACTGGAGTGCGGTATTTAAAATTAACCGTGTACACGTCACTCCAGTGACAGGTTTAGAGAGTAAAAAGAAAAGCGGGAAATTCAAACATATATATATATAATATACAATCATATCAAGTACGTTACAGGTACACTGTATGTTAGTGTTCCAATTGACACCCGTAAGATCGCTTCAGTACTCATTAACAAGAAGTTCAATACATCCAGTTTGTTTACATGAATGCGATTTTAAACAACATATAGATTATATCGAAAAATATTAAATCCGTTTGAAGCAGGATTGATGTAACCATGAAGTACTATATTATACCTATGGTATACATTTTTATTCATCATATGTATCACACTTTGAAAAAAAACATCATTTTGTTACATAGCTGATTATAATATGAATTCACCAATTTTAATTTTTTACATGTAATAACTGATATTCCATATCTGTGAATAGTTGTGTATCTTGCGCAGATACCATGTATAATACTTCGAATTCATTAATTTTCAATTTAATCACATGTCATAACTGATATTTAAGAAGTGTGATTTGTTGTATACTAAAAAAATACACGCACTTTAATTAATATTTGAGAAGAGAAGGACTATCGAAGATTGCATATTTAACCTTTTTATAAGGTTAATGAAAAACTTCTTGGTACGTTTACTGCAATGGCAGAAATTAGCATTGAAAAATTCCTTAGACAATCGTCTCATAACATTACAACAGAAAGATTTTTCCTGTCACATAACGGCAATTTGTCTCAAATTTCTTTTAACTTCAGAAATATATATTTTGTTTTTATTTTATCTTAATTTTTCTAAACAAATGGCCCAAAGTCTTAACGGTCAGTTAAGTACCAGAGTAATTAGTTTTGCATTTTAATCATATGTGGTCATATTGGTCCTACTATACATGTATGGCATGGACCCTGTCCCAGAAACTAGCTAGTCGGCTTCATGTACAGTACATCATAAGCATGCATTAAGTCCTTCTCAAAAGTATCAGGGAGTAGAAGGAGAAAGTTTTGAGAGACTTGCTATATTTTTACTATATGTGCATAATGGCCCCGCCCTAGGGCTTGAGCCCGTCCCAGGGATTATAAATTTCACAAATTAGGTGGAAGACATCATGGACATTAAAATCGTGAATTTAGGTTTTTCTCAAACACGTATGGGAGTAGAGAAGGTTTTCAGTGCATTTATAACATATGGTTATATTGGCACACGACATCTTCCATAGAATAGTGCACAGAGTCCGTCATTTTTTTTTCATTTTTTTTTTGTAAATTAAAAAGAGTAAATAGATTTATTTGCTAATGTTAATATTTTTTCAAAAATGTTTTATTATTTTATATCGAATTTTGAATAATAAATTTGCAGACTTGTCTCTTAAAGAAATACAAATATCCAGAATTTTTTTTGGTTCTGAACATGGAAAAAGTGCATGTGACGCTGAGATAGGTGTTTTAAGAGCTGTGGATCGAGCAATAATAGGGAAGAAAGTTGTTATTAATAACACCAAAGATCTCTTTGAATTCTGTCAAGAAAATTTGATTTTAGATGAACCTCACACAACAAGGAACTTTTTCAATGTGAAAGCAGATGAAATTTCGAGAAATCGACCAGAGACAAATGTCAAACCGATCCCAAATACAAGAAAACTGCACACTATTGAAAACACAACTGAACCATACCTGATCAAAGTAAGGAACCTATCTTGTTTTTGTGTTAACTGTGTGAAAGGAATATTTGAAAATTGCCTGAATTCTGATTATGTATCTGCTTACCAGTCAAAGAAGATTACTTTGTTGATAATGAAACAAGATGCAAATAAAGGAAAAAAGACTGTAACAACCGAGAATAAAGAGGCAACAAAGGAACACATAGAGACAATGTTGACAAAAAAAGCGAAACTGTTGATGCAAAGAAAGCAATTAAATGCTGATAAGGATGGTAAAGAAAACAGAGAAACAGAAGTGGGAGACTGCAAGAAAACTAAGAAGACCCAAACGGAAATCAAAGCATCAAAGTTAAAAAGGAAAAGGTCTGGAAGGGTTGTCAAGAATAAAGAAAAAAATCTAAAGGTTCGTTTATCTAATCAGGAAATTAGACGAGGTCCTCTGGAGGATGTGAAGGAGGGAAACAAAAAACAAATAAATGTATGCAAGGACAGTGAAGAAGCATCTGAAGCCTATTTGTCTATAATGGCATGTCAGAGTTATGAAGATCTAGACATTGTAGCAGATCAATTACAGCTATCACCCATTTCAGAAAAAAACTCCTGACGTGACGATAACTACACACAAGAGAACTGTTGATAAGGCATCGATGTCACTTGTACCAAACGATGATGGCCTGGAGAATCTTTTCCCCTGTCTAATATATGGAGATGGAAACTGCCTTCCTAGATGTGGTAGCCTTTTTGCATTTGGAACGGAGAACAAACATTTAGATATTCGAGCAAGAATTGTGTTACACTTGGTGAAATATAAGGAAATTTATCTGAATGCAGACTTTATTAGAAATGACAGACAGAAATTCCACAAATGATGCCGTACATTTGCAATGTTCTCTGAATTCTTCAGTGGAGAGAACTTAACAGACCTAGCAGTACAAAGAATCTTTGAAAAAGAAGTCTTTTCTATCCGAAAATCAGGCACTTACATGGGAGCATGGCAGATGGCAGCTCCTGCCAACGTTTTAAACAGACCAGTTAGATCTGTTTATCCTTTGTATGGAGGGCAAACTTTTAGGAAGGAATTAAATAGGACATTTTTCCCTTTTACAAGTGAAAAGCAACAGGATCAGGGGACTGTCTACAGATTGTGGACAAATTTGTTAGGTGATTCAATACCCGAAAACCAATGGAAACCAAACCATTTTGTAGTGTTGCCACCACTATAAGACCCAGTGAAGCACAGTTATGAGGTTTTGAACGATGACGCTGGATGGGAAGAAGATGTCACTTCTTTTATTGTGGCTTTTGAAAACAGCTTGGTAAGAATTTTATAATACATTCATTTGTTCAGTTAACCTATTTACAATAACTTCCTTCATAAGTAACCTGGAAATCGTTTGAATTAGTAAAAGTTTGTTTTTAAAAAAGTCTTTTATATACAGGGGCCTAGAGACATGGATTTTGAGGAATCCGCTTCAAAGAGTCTTGATATTTCAACTCTAATATCAAAGTTGGTTAGAAAGCCAGTACTAAGCAGCATGTTGATATTAATTGCCTCTGTTTTTGGCATAAAATATCTGCCAACAAAAGTATTCTTTACCAAATTATTTGATTAAAGGTGGGTCTTACGATTAAAAAAAAGACATTAAGATTGGTGAAGTTTAGTTTCATAAATTACTGAGACCGTTACTAGTTTTAAAAAAAAACCATGGACCAGTAAATCTTTAGCAAAGTTCAATGAGAACCACATTTGTTGCTATTTTTCTCAATGTACTGTATTAGCTCATGTCCACTTGTTAGGATGAAGATCTATCAACAGAGATGTCGCCTACTTTCCCTTCATTTGAAAGGAAAGAAAAGAGGTAAAAAATAAATATAAACTATCTATCATTTTACGAATTTGAATAATTATTTTAAAGTAATAAATTATTGATTTGAAATACATGTAAAAACTGAGTTTTTTTTATTGGTAAATAATTTAGGTACCGACCTCGTGGACACCTTAACCATGTACATGGCATACCTGAACAAATAATGTGTTCACATTTCAAGCATCTGCAATAAATAGTTGCTGAAAAATCTTTAACAAAAATTTGTTTGAAAGTCGTCATTTTAACAAGACGTTGACGTCCGATTGGTACAAAAAGTATAGTCCACGATATGGCATGCCTAAACAAATAGTAAGTTGAAATTTCAAGCATCTGCGATAAATAGATGCCCAGAAAAATGCGACAGATATTTTTGTAACGGACGGACAGACAGACACGCAAGGGTAAAACAGTGTATACCCCTTTTCCTGCGGATCGTTGCATTAAAACATGACGACATTAATTACAAAAAGATAAATCAGTAAAAAAAAATGACCGAATAACTCTTAACTTTTCTTAAAGTTATTGCTCTTTTCCCAATCAAGACGTAGGACGACACTATTTTGAAAAATCGCAAATTCTTTTATGCTACAGCGCTGTATTATGAGCGAAGACCCAATGAAGACCTGATGCAGACCAAATATACGAAGTTTTATTTTCTACAACTAATAGTGTATACAAAGGAGAGTGCTGGTCACTTCGCCCCAAAGCCAAAGCGCCCCATGCACGAGCGCCCCAAGTGTATGTCACGAGTGCCCCAATTCTATCTCACGAGCGCCTTAAATGTTGTTTTTTCATGATTAAATATTTTTACCTACGAGCGCCCCAAAGTCACAGTATTAATTTGAATGTTATGAGCAAAATTTTCCGATGCTTTTTTTAGCTCACCTGAGCCAAAGGCTCAAGTGAGCTTTTCTGATCACAATTTGTCCGTTGTCTGTCGTTGTCGTCGTTAACTTTTCACATTTTCATCTTCTTCTCAAGAACCACTGGGCAGATTTCAACCAAATTTGGCACAAAGCACCACTAGGTGAAGGGGATTCAAGTTTGTTCAAATGAAGGGCCACGCCCTCTTTAAAGGGGAGATAATTGAGAATTATTGAAAATTTGTTGGTATTTTTCAAAAATCTTCTTCTCAAAAACTATTTGGCCTGAATAGCTAAAACTTGTGTTGAGGCATCCTCAGGTAGTGTAGATTCAAGTTTGTTCAAATCATGGTCCCCGGGGGTAGGGAGGGGCGACAAGAAGGGGATCAAATTTTACATAGGAATATATAGAGAAAATCTTCTTCTCAAAAACTATTGGGCCAGGAAAGCTCAAATGAAAATGGAAGCATCCACAGGTAGTGTAGATTCAAGTTTGTTCAAATCATGGTCCCTGGGGGTAGGGTGGGGCCACAATGGGGGGATAAAGTTTTACATAGGAATATATAGAGAAAATCTTTAAAAATCTTCTTCTCAAAAACTATTGGGCCACAAAAGCTCAAATTAAAATAGGAGCATCCACAGGTAGTGTAGATTCAAGTTCGTTCAAATCATGGTCCCCGGGGGTAGGGTGGGGCCACAATAGGGGGATGAATTTTAACATAGGAATATATAGAGAAAATCTTTAAAAATCTTCTTCTTAAAAACAATTAGGCCAGGAAAGCTCAAATTAAAATGGAAGCATCCTCAGGTAGTGTAGATTCAAGTTTGTTCAAATCATAGTCCCTGGGGGTAGGGCGGGGCCACAATGGGGGGATCAATTTTTACATAGGAATATATATTAAAAATCTTCTTATCAAAAACTATTAGGCCAGAAAGCTGAAATTTGAATGGAAGCATCCTCAGGTAGTGTAGATTCAAGTTTGTTCAAATCATGATCCCTGGGGGTAGGGTGGGGCCACAATTTTACATAAGAATATATAGAGAAAATCTTTAAAAATCTTCTTTTTAAAGACCATTTGGCCAGAAAAGCTTAAACTTGTGTAGAGGCATCCTCGGGTAGTGTAAATTCAAAATCACAGTCCCTAGTGGTAGGGCGGGGCCGTGATGGCGGTTTGAATTTTTACATATATAGAGAAAATCTTTAAAAATATTCTTTAAAAAAGTTTTTCGGTCCAAAACTCAGTACTTAGTGTGAAAGCACAGGTTATGCAGATATAAGTTTGATGAAACCATGATACCCTAGAGAAAAGTGGGGCAACAAAATGGGGGGGGGGGGTATATAGGAAAAGAGAAAAATCATTTTACAGGTACAACAACAAAAGGGGCTTGGTATTTACCAAAAGAAAGAGGTGGATAAAAATTGGCAGATTTTTTTAGCAAGATCTACTGTACTTAGTTGTCAAGATATTTTGATACTGCAATGCTATTTTGATCAGAATTAAGGCAATTGTTGCTCAGGTGAGCGATGTGGCCCCTGGGCCTCTTGTTTTGTTTTTATTTTTGTTTTTAACGAGCGCCCCAAAATAAGTTTCATTATAAAATATTATGAATGTAAAATGCATTTTTTAAGTGCTACCCAAGTTGCTATTCTTGCTTGATTTTTTTGTTTGTTTTTTTTTAAAGTTTCGCTGTCTATTATGATATTTCAAAATGTAGTTTTCGAGTCATAACCTATTACTGTTTTTTTGGAGCGCCCCAAAATAAGTTTTGCTATACAAAAATAAAAACCGCTGATATAAAGCGATGACAAATATTTCCGTAAACTGTTTTTATACAAAGATCAAAGCATGAGCACCGAAACTGGTATTCATCAAGCAATATTAATCAAAAAGGACATGTTAGTTAACAACAGGGGCTACTCATACAACCTTAAAAGGAATGTACCTAATGGCCGCGACTGGCAGAAAGACTTGTACTGCATGGCTTCAGTAAGGGAAAGGGGAAACAACTTCATCATGGGAAAACATCGCCATCACCTGGAGTCGCCATTGTTCAACAAATAACGGTCACTGTGAAGGAACATTCCGTCCGCAATGTATTTGAAAGTGCCGGTACCATCGCAGAAAGGGCTCTGTATTCGATGGGTGATGTCAACCTGCCATTGCAAAGTAGGCCAAAGTTAACCAACCTTATAAGGATCGCGAACAGAACAAGGGAGAAGCTGCGACCAGAGGAGCCGACATCTTGCGACTTAAACCTAGCCGAAGGATATTTGCCACAAGTATTTCTGCAAGCCGATATATCCTTCAATGAACAGCGCCACTTGGTATTCGCCAGTCAAGATCAAGTCGATTTGCTAGCAGATTTAAACACTTGGTATGTGGACGGTACCTTTTAAGTTGTCCGGCATCCGTTCGCTTAGTTTTTTTTTCCATACACGGATTCCTTGGAAATAGGTTCCACTCGCCTTTGTGCTAATGAGCCGGCGCCAGACTTCGCACTACGCCAAAGTATGTTCTACCATTTTGCAAAAATTGCCTCGATGAGCAGCAGTACAAACAATCGTGGCGGACTTCGAAAAAGCAACCTGGGCAGCGTTGCGGGAAACAATTCATGGGATAAATAAATATCATTGGCTGTCACTTTCATTGGTCCAAGGCTGTATGGCGGGAAGTACAGGAAGTCGGGTTGCAGGTTCAGTACAGCGAGGATATCATCATATACCGGACAGTCCGCAGCATCCCTTCCAATCGCCAATGTGCAAGCCGGTTTTGATACAATCAGAGCCAATGCTGTGGCCAACGATCAGCTGGACCTCTTCTTAAACTATATAAAACGCAATTAGATAGACAGTTCTACCTTTCCTCCATCCACCTGGAAAGTATACCGAAAGGAGACCCGGACCAACAACGATTGTGAAGGCTGGCATTGAAGAATAAATCATTGTGCCATGGAGACAGCCCCGCCGATGTAATGCTTCATTACCATCTTATTTAGGGAAGCAGAGAAATTGCCACTCCAGAAACAGATGGTAGAGGACGGGTCAATGCAACGCGTTCAGCGAAGAGACGTAAGACACAGCCAAAGACAGTATGAGGAACTAAGTCACAGACATCCAGCTCCTCCGCGAAAATATGTGAACCAAGCCGCCTTTAGGACAGAATAATGACGCGTAAAAGACGTTTATCGACCGCGAGTGAAAGTAGATTCTTCCAAAACTCTTTTTATAATGAGACATGAAAAAACATTGATGTTAGAGTAATTTAAATCGGGTCAACCCGTTTCCTAAAAATAATCCAAAGCAAACTTTGGTGCGCTTGGAAAATAATCCAAAAAATTGAGGTTTGTATATTGTGGCACTCGGAATAATAATGTGTACGTTTAAGATTAATTGGGACAAATAAACAAAACCATTTTGTGGCGCTCGTGAAATTTATCCAAACTTGGGGACTCGTACACCAACGTTGATTTTAGTTCAAAATACAACAATCTCATTATAGGGCGTTCGTGTAAATGATGCATATTTAACGTAAAAGTGAGATTCTCCAACGTCCATTTTATAGCAAAATCAGGTTTCAATAATTATAACACATGTAGTCAAATATTCACTCAAATATTCACTTTATAGCAACATAGAATGCTGATTTGAGAGCAAACTTAGGTAAACTTATTTTGGGCGCTCGTGGAAATGATATCCAAATCATAAGATAGTTTTTTACAAATCGTAGGCAACTTCAGGGCACGCTCGTAAAAAATATCCAACAAGATTCTATGCAGAAAGACAAAATCAGGAAAATAATTTTGGGGCGCTCGTGAAAACGATCCCATTTTTAGTACAATATTGGAAAATCCAATTTTGGGGCGCTCGTGCAACGTAATTGAGGCGCTCCGAAAAAACATTGGGGTCCTCGTGCATGTGGCGCTTTGGCTTTGGGGCGAAACGACAGTACGGCGGTATAAAAATAACATACAACGTTACGATTCATTCACTGAGAATGCGGATCATGACGTCATAGTTAACTTTGACGTAGAAGTAGAGACAAGATCGTGAAACATACACACGTAATGCAGAATATGTACAGTCTTTCATGTGTACAATTTGTTCCATGTTAATCATTTTTGTCAAATTCAAATTTAGTCACATTCACCGGGCTCAAAAACCTTCCTGTGCCTCTCCTCCAAGTGTCGGGTGAACTTGGTCTTATCCCATTGCATCCACTCACAGGACAACTCATGCCTCATGGGTCAAACTTCACCTCAAGAAACTCCGTATTGGCGTAGCACTTCGTTGACTTCCTCAGTGTCTGCAAACAAGTCGAGAACATCGTTCTACATCTATAATTAATATACTAGTAATTAGAATCTACATAGAATTTACTCATGTAATATTTTACATGCTGATAATTTTGGATGCGAAACTTGTACGTATCGACCCTAACAAACAAATTGCTCAACTGTCTGGCCTTCGCGCATCTCACATAGAAACGCACTACTAGCTAGCCGTCTTAGCGTGTACCCGTAATTCGCTACTGATTCATTAAACTTTCTACGTCGGTTTCTAAAATCGCACCTGTATGCGGCTTCATGTTCGGCCAGACGGATTTTTTTGGTGTAAGATCGCTTTTAAGCTCAACGTAGTTATTTAGTTTTCGATTCGGAAGTTCACTTAGAACTATTTGAGCTCGTTTTCGAAAACACATGGCTAGCTGAGTAGCATTTACAATCTGTCATTTCATTCCAAAGCGACACTTGTTCAAAACGTATGCGGCTTCATGCTCGGCTTGACGGAATCTTTGTGTAAGCGCACGTTTAAGCTCAACGCAGTTATTTACTTTGCGATTCGTTAGTTCACTTAGAAGTCTTTGAGCTCGTCCTCAAAGACACATTGCCAGCTGAATAGCCTTTTCACAATCTGTCCATTCATTTCAAAGCGACACTAGCTTAAAGAGTGTGCGTGTTAATTATCGGACCATTCTTCGTTTTTTTCCCCATTATAAACATCAGGTTCCGTGTGCTTCGAAACCTCTGTACTTTAAGTGCAACCTCTTTACTTTTTAAGTAAAGTCTGAAAAATCATCAGATCTATCAAGAAAATTTCATTTCATTTCAGAATCCATACCTTAACCAAATTCAGGTCTCATACTTTCATTCTACAATGAGTACACAGGAAATCTTGCTGTTAAAATTCCCGCGAGTCGCAAAAATTTGTATCCAAACTGTCCTCCATAGTTTTGTAATGGTATTGGTGGGTCTTGGATCCGGCAAACTAATTGTACGGTGTGAAATACACAATTTTTTGCGTAACATGGACTGTAAGTCGGCAGTTTACTCTCATACTCGGATTTAGTAACTGATTTTGGAACTGATTTCTCCGATTGATCTTCACGATTGATCGATGGATTTTGAGAAAACGTGGTTTGAAGCGTGTCGTATGCTGAGTCGCTAGCAAGTAAGTAACGAGGCGCAGACACAGAATTTGCTGCGTTTTCTAAAACTTTAACAGTTTATTTAATTCCCATTTCACGTTTATCCTCAAATGTTGAGGATTTGTCATCGTAACTACCGTTCCAAAGAAAACTTAAAACCGTAAACACACTGTAAAATACTTACATGTACATATAGCTCAATTATCCCCGGAGCGAGCCCCCAAACATTTATGTAACGTGACCGTCTAAGGGTCAAGTTCCGTATATATGTGTGATCCGAGTTCTAAAGGTTAACGAGTATATTCAGTGTTACAACTATAAACGTAACAAGTATAAAACAGTCATCAAATAAAAATCCAAGGGAGTTTAATATTTACCGTAAATAAAAGTTGAATTTGAAATTTAGCCCCAGTCCCTGAAAGTACGTCTTTGTCTCATCAATGAAAGTTAAAGAATGACTGAATACACCCCGACCGGTCGGACTCTACAGTCCCAGCACGTGCATATCACGCCAGGTCGGGTCAAAGGGAAATAACTGTAAAATAAAAATAAGGAAACCATCACACATGTGTGGGTGCTAATTGTATTCAGCGCGCCCACCTCTTCTCTTTTATTCCAATTAAAGTCTTCACGTAGTAAAACACTCAAACGACGTCGATATTTCTTTATTTTAAAGCATTATATTGCTTACATACATGTCAAGATATTTTGATCCCGATAGCAATTACCTTGACAAATAGTTTTGATTCACTTTTATTAAGAAATTAAATTAAGAAATCTGTTTTCGATCCTGTGAATTTTTAAGTGATAATGTGTCAATAAAGGTTTTTTTTTTATATTTCCCGTATGTATTTTTTCATAATTGTCCAAATGTGCTGCATAATTATTTTGGGATCCACCGACTATAGTCCCAATTCATAACCAAACCAGACGACGTCTAGAGCTCTATTCGGATCATGTGTATGTAGCTGCAGGAATGCACAACTGCCAAGGCACACGTAAACAAATTTGCATTGCTAAAAATACTAGTTTCACTTAGTATTTTAAAACAGTAGAAGATTTAGACAGTAGAAGCACCGATATTAAAGGGAGAGAAACAAGACAACACAACATCCGCACTGTTTTTGGTCCAATTAAATGATGCTATTTTGTTAAAATTATATTTACATTAGCGGGACAGGTTTGAATATAGATTATATATATCATGAAAATAGACTATAAGGTTAATTTTTAAAATTTTAGTCGAACAATATTATAATGATTAGCCAGCTGTTATCGCATATATTGATACATTTTTACTTTGATTAAAAATAGATAATGCAGAAAGACTTAGTAAAGATGATTATGAATGTCGTAAATTGTACTGGTTTTTTTTTTATCTCATGTTACTGTATTGTCTATATGGCTTAAGATTGTATAGAACACCAAAACCTCAATATAGATGTAAGTATATACATCATATTTGAAATAAAATAATATTCATTAAATGCATGAACCGCTTTCACTAACTGCGTTACGCTTTAAGGCCAGCGATACCATATTAAAAATAAGTCAAAGATTATAGCTAAGAAGAAGGTACAGTTTCTTTTAATATTTGCCCTAAAATTCAAAAGTTGTTCAAATCTCTTAAAATCCACATATACTCTCTTGAACACGTGTGTATATGAAATACCAAGCTATATACTTTTATCTTGTTTCGAAAGATAATTATAATTGAGTTGAACATTTTGGCACATTTCTAAGATTTAGTAAAAAATGGTGAAAAATGGTACATTTTCTCAGAGTTGCTTGAAAAGGAATTTGTGTCCGCAGCCGTCACCCACAACAAAATTAATACATTTTATGTGTTTTAACGTGAAAAAGTTATGATATGAGTTTCATCGTGGGCGACGGCTGCGGACATAGATATCTATTCAAAAAAACCACTTAGGAATTGGTGTCCTCTGCACAGTTTTACGAAAATTACGGGAAAATACACTGTTTGTGATGTCACAATTAACTTTGTGAAAGTCTAATCAGGTAACTATTTATAGATTCTTAGCTTATGGGTATTTGTTTTGTAAATAAATGTTACATTTCCAATTTTTGGTGATATTTTTAAAAATCACTCTAAAACAGGGCAAACTATGACTGAAACTGTGCTTACATGTAGTTCTTTACTCTTAATATTTCACAATATGTGTACATTTGATTTGTTTCCCGTTTGGTACTCAACTAAAGCAAATTGAATGCAATACTAGATTTGATAGAAATTAATAATAAATATGAATAAATGATACAAAGTAAATCGTACCAAGGAATTCTTTTTAGGTGTCGTAATTAAAAACGGTCATTGAAAAAAGGCGTTTTTTGTGATCTTGTCTTTGTCATAAATTATGTCATAAAAAAGTGGTATTGTTGGAAAATAAAATTTAGTAATCAAACCATAAGCGTCGGAACCTGGAAAGGGGGGGGGGGGGGGGTCAGCCCCCCCCCCTCCACTCCTTTTGCAAATTAAGACCACCGTTAGGAACATAGCATCAGGGATGGTTCAAGCCCTCCCACCATTTTCTCTCGCAGCAAAATTTGTTTGAAAATTAACATATTTAACCTAATATGTCAAACTTGCTTCCTTTTTTCAAATCCAACTACGACTTCTTTTTCGTGTTGGAGGAAGGGGAAGAGAGGAAGTTCCTGTCCAGGACTGGAAAGATTTCTCCCAGTTCCTGACTACACTCCTCCACGTAAAAAATTGGAGAAGGATGATTTTTTCTAGAGAGAATTAAGTTCACTAAGGTTCCAGGCGAAGTATAAAAAACTGCTGCCAAATTTTTTGCCACGCACTTAACTTTATAATGAGAAAAGAAACCATTGTAAGTACCCATTAATTACAAATAAAGTGGTAACTTTTAACAATTAAATCAAAAAGATTTGTACAAAGCATACATGAGCTTTAACAAGAGGCACATGGGCCACATCCTCAAGTCAAAAGCAATCTTTGTGTCAAGTGGACCGGACACGAATTATGCACTCTTTAACCAGTGACCAACCTTACGTTATAAGCAATCCATGTGTAAAGATAGAGCTTCAGTGAAAAAAAAAAACCATGATGTGGGTTGACCCCTAGGCTTCGCTTGCTGGGGTATAATAATCCACCGCATTGTTACTTGCATCAAACAAACTCGCCATTAAGAAACTACATGTATATAATTATTGCTAAATGCTTTTCACCCAAAAAATTTCATGTTGCGAGATGATGCTCCGCTTAGTGGTGATCTTGATTAACTATTTGGGTGCCTTGTTACAACGCACTTTGAAAATTACGCAGTTTGAAAAAGAAATTCAAAGTGCGTTAAATTTGGGACCATCTTAACGCACTTTGATATTTTTTTCAAAGTGCGTAAATATCGACATTATCAATGCACTTTGAATTTTTTGTTTTGTCGATTTCGAGTTTGTATTTTTCTTTACGAATTGAAGGGCTATTTCAACATGTCTATGTCGCAATTAGCTTAAATGTAGATTGAGTATAAAGAATGTTAAAATAAGATTTCAAAAATATATAAATAAGTGTCCAATGGTTTATCCTTCGAATCCTTCATAATGATCTCGCCAAGTTTGAATGTGTTGAATTGCTTCAAGTCTAAGCCGATGTGCTGACCTGAATACCTGGAATCGCAATAGCTGATGAGCCACAGAGGCAAATTCGCAATCACCACAGTCGGAAGGATTTTCTATGACATAGATTGTTTCAACTTTGAAAATGACTAATTCTTTCATCTATCGGTTTTGGTCTTGATAAAGTAGTATTTCTTCTTTGATAGTGACTTTCTACATGCTACTTTTTTCTTCCTTTTTCTTTCGTGACGATACACCCTCTCTGTGGTGCTTCCATGTTGGGTTTCTTCTTGTCAATACCATCTGACGCTATTATCTCCCTTGCTGAAAGAATGGACCGCCGTATCGCTTCATCAAACACGAAATATCAATTAATATTTCATAATGAACCATAGGCGTCGGAACCGGGGGGGGGGGGGGGGGGAGCCCCCTCCTCCCCCCCCCCCCCTCACTTTTTTGCAAAGTTAGACTTAACCATTAGGCAGATAGCATCATATAGGGTTTAGCCCCCCCCCCCCCCCTTTTTCTCGCCGGAAATGCAATTGTTTCTAAATTTACCTTGAAAGATAATGAAGTTGGAGTAATAGGCATACTAGCCCCCCCCCCCCCCCCCCTCCCCACAGATTTGGAATTTCATGATTTGGGGGGAAAAAAATCGGTAGGGAAATTTATTGTCGGAAGTATAGGTACACTCATCCCCCCCCCCCCCCCCCCCCCCCCCCCCGGAATAGGATTTTCATGATTTTGGAAATAAGGTTTTTCCCCCAATATTTCAAAGTGCTTTGCCACAGTACCTGCCAGACACAAGTAATCCCCTAAAAACAAGACATGTTTGTGAAACACTTATGCCCCCCTCCCTTGGAAACATCCACAAAGAAAATGAATGTAAACTGCAAATAACATGAATTTTTCTATGTCCAAGAGCCATAACTCTGTCGAAAATTGCTCTATCATACCCAAAATCAAACTTGACATAGATATTATAATGATAAACCTGTATACCAAATTTAATTTTAATATGTTCTTCCTCTGCGAAGAAAATGAGCGGAAACTGCAAATAACTAGAATTTTTATACGTCCAAGGGCCATAACTCTGTCGAAAATTGCTCGATCGTACCCAATATCAAACTTGACCTAGATATTATAATGATAAATCTGTATACCAAATTTAATTTTAATATGTTCATCCTCTGCGAAGAAAATTAGCGGAAACTGCAAAGAACTGGAATTTTTTCTACGTCTTAGGGCCATAACTCTGTCGAAAATTGCTCGATCGTACCCAATATCGAACTTGACCTAGATATTATCATGATAAACCTGTATACCAAATTTAATTTTGATTTGTTCATCCTCTGCGAAGAAAATGAACGGAAACTGTTGGTGGAACAACAGACAGCAGCAAAGCAATATGCCCTTCCTTCTTCGAAGGGGGGCATAAAAATAATCAAAACGGCCAAAATTCCCTTTAAAATAATGAAATCAAAATTCACCGAGTCAAATGCACATCTTCACATTTCGTCCCAAATGCTGCACTTGCAGTCTCCGCTCCATTCCGTTCGCACTAACTGTGCTTTCACAAAGCGTTCACCGTTCGTTTGTTGTTCACTTTTCGTTAAGTCAGATAACATTATATATAAGCTGATAACAATACATACATGTAGTCTATTTGTTATTTTTCCTGATAACTGACAAACACAATGTAAAGATAACTCCCGAAATACTCCGAATAAACGCACATCTTGCTGACTAATATAGGATCGTTGTACAAACGTTTTGGGATAGCATCATCATGTGCTTCCGAGCACGCTTCATATGTTTTATATTCTTTGCAAGATTTTATTATGGTGGAGTCGGTTCCTGCACAGCGTAAGCGTTAATCACAATATTTCTTAATTAGAAGTAAAAATTGTTTATTTAATAGTCCAAATATAAAACACCACGCAACTATTTAATTAGTAAGAGAAATTCTGGAAGAACTTATCATGGTACATAATTGTACAATACATACATTTTTTCATATCTTAAACATAACTACTTAGTACTTAAAATATGATGATACATTTCAAAGAAATAGATCTTTGGTACATCTGGACACCGTTTCACAAAGGCATCGTAAATTAGGTACTACTTAGCGAGTTACGACATACTTAAGTACTACGAACGCACTTAGTTGAGACCGTTTCAAGACAGGTACGTAGAAATGACGTAAATATTCGCAACTTAAGAACGACGTAAATGTACCGAAAGTTCAGACAAAATGACAGACGGCGTCATAAAAAAAGAGAGAAAGAAGAACTTTTCAGCAAGAGAGATAGATATCCTTGTGGAGGAGGTCAAAAAGAACAAATTTATCTTATTTGCCCCCCACAAGGATGTAAACAACATTCAGCGAAATATTAACTGCTGGGAGGATATCTGTGGCGTGTATGTATAAAAAATTATTCTTTCCTTTTATCATGTGTAGCATAATATGCATGTGCATCCATGTATATATAATATGGATATTTTCCTACATATATTTTTGTGTGGCAAATGTGTATTGTGAGGAGATTGTGTTATGTATTGAGTTTATACTGTTTACATGCTAATAGGTTACCACAGAAAAGTGAATAAAGTTTTATATGTATATTATACTTTATGGGGTATATCCTGTTCAAATTGCCCATTTTAAAGAGAATTTCTGTCTAAATTTAAAAAGTATGGTCAACAATAACTGTCAAAATCCCGTATGATTAATTTTAAATATTGTAATTATACCCCCGCTCCGAAGGAGTTTCATTTGTCTATAGATTTCATTGTCATATAAAAAATAATGGCAGTGTCTGTTCGATATGTTTACACATCTTTTCGGTACTGTGCATTACAATGTATATATTTATATAGCTTAATTGTATATAATGTTTTTCTTACTTACTTTTGGTCTAACGTTGACAATCCACGCGTACCATGCTCCCCGTACAGACGACAATTGATATATTTTTCAACCTCTATTCTAATTTATTCGTATTATATATAATAATTCTCCTACATGATTGGGGGAAATGTGGTATTTACGTCGGGCTCGGTGCCACTTATCAATAGAGCTCAATTACAGTGAACAGCCTTTATTCCCTTGTCCTGGAGACGTGCAGACGTATTTCTTAGGACTGAGGACCTGGGCCATCTACTGCTGACCTTTTGGTAAGCTTTAGTGTAGATTTATATTCACAAATATAACAGTATGTTCAGTTTTCTTAACATTTTAGAAAGACCTTAAAGTGAATATCATTTCTTGTAACTCCCTGTTCATCTGTATTTCGCTGCTTTTTGGGTACACTAGCAGTATAAGCATCTGGGGATTAAAGACTGCATATTTACTTTGCATTCATCGTTAATTTTGCCCTTCCGTTTGTGCTCTGAAATCACTCACTGTTCATAAGCGCTCATCAAATTCCGTTCAGCGTGCGCTCACCATTTAATCTCTGTTTGCTCTGCTACGCTTACCTTCGACTCGACATTTCAGGGACTTTTCACTTACAATCCATTCATTAAAATATTCATTAAATTGTAATAATTCAAGTTCAGAAGGTCTGAAATTCCCAGAAATATAATGAAATCAATTTTTTGGTAATAAGAACATTTGCTTATTGTGTCCAAACTACCTCAGTCTAAAGTTTAGTGAAATTATGTGCAGTCATAAGGAGGATTTGTGCTTACAAACTGTTCAATACCATATTCAATATATAGCAAAAAATTTTAAGTTCTAAAGGTCCAAAATTCCTAGAATAATAACGTTATTAAAATGTCCCTTTAATAATATGGAAATCTACACATTGTGCCCTTAATAAACACAAAGTTTAACCAAATTCTGTATAGAGGTTTAAGAGGAGTTGAAGTTACACAGAAACAGGGCAGAAGGATTGACTGACTGACCGATCAGACAAAAATATCATAATTTTAACGTTTTACCATAGATAAGGCCAAAATAGAATTAATGTTTGCTTGGAATTGCCTGTCGCTTCATTAAAATGCTTCCCGCTGATATAATTTTATTAGAAAAAAAGATTGTAACAAGAGATGTTTGTGAAACACTTATGCCCCCTCCCTTTGAAATATCCACAAAGAAAAGGAACGTAGGGTACCCTCATTGTACGGATAACTCCTCCTACAGATTTCAAGATAAGAAGTTGTTCTTTTGCAGATCAATTTTACATATATCAGAAATGTGCATATTGGTAGGATGTTGATTTCTACTAATTTATGAAAAAAATACCAGCTTTTGAACTTAGTCATTTTTTGCAAAATATTGCATATAGGGTACTCCATTTCACTGGAAACGGTAGGTAGTGTTTATCAATTCAGGGTTGACATGGGTTATGGATACGGTTCCAATAAAAGAAAACCCGGTTTGCTGTCCCATTGACAGCTTTTCACTTGTTTTAAAAGTATCAGCAATTAGCAATATGAACAACTTTGATACATGTACAATAGGTCTTCAAAAGAACAACTTCCTACCTTGATAATGGAAGGGTGTTATTAGAGTGATTGTGACTTGTTAACAAAATAATCACAATGAAGCGTCGCTATTGCAAGATTGATAGGAAGAGGGTTTGCTTTGGAAATGATAAAGTGGCATCAGAGACATTAGAACTCGTAAGAGCACATGCCACCAGACGGTTGCCAACGTTATAGGAGATTTTACGAGCAGAACACTTGTCATCCGAAACTACATTCACATCTTTTAATGTTCAAGATCACTATAGTCCATTTTAACAATGCAGCAATTCTGCACTCATCAAGAGAGGGGAGATATATAGGTGGTTGTATTTTTCACTTGCTATTTCCTCTCCCACCTCCGGATAGGTTTGCAAATTCCTTTGCAAATAGTCAATGAGCTAGGTAAATGGATATATGAAGATGAATTTGGATTTTGGGAGGTAAAATCAGTATTAAAGATATATTTACACTCACCCACCCAACCAGCTCCCCTCTCGATAAAATGGTAAAACCATACAGTCGCGGTCACCTGCATGCCACCCTTAAATGAAGTGTTCGGAGCATACCGGTGTTCAACGTTCCTCAGTTTAACGACCTAATCTAGGCTTTTTCTCTTTCCTTTCCCTTGGGAAATTAAAAAGTTTATTCATGTAAAAATAATAATAGAGAATGCTTACATAAGCATTGCCTGCTGCCTAATCCATTCATGTAAATGTATTTTTGCATAATAAAATATAGGCCTATTCAAATTAAATAAAAAAATAGCAAAAAAAATGTATTCTGGATTTTCAAACTTCTTAAAACAATTTAAAGCAAAAACTTTTAAGGAGGTCCTCGAATCCAAATAATTTTTTCTTTCATGCATTTGTAACTATTAGTAGGCAAAATATTCAAATTCATTAGACCCCAGTAAACAAAAATAAAAGTTTTAACAAAATTATTTTTGTTCTACATTACGCCTTATTTTTCTATTTTCAAGCTCATTCTTGATGTAATCGGAACATCGCTTCCCTGCCGGCGAAATACATACTACGCACAATTTGATAATATTAAAAATATTTTTGCTGTACTTGTTGTCATTTTAATGTCATTACAGTAAATCATACTTTTACCTCTTTTATATATGTTTAGGATGTTTGGGTGACAAAGTTTTATTTGAGAAATACTCTGCATGGTGCGTGCACATAGCTGTACTCTGTCCCGATGTTTTGCTTTCATCACTTTTTGCTTGATATTTCATAAATAGTAAATACCTTTGTGCTCAAACTACGTTCATCCATAAATATGAAAAATGTCCAGATTATCTGTTTTGAAACGCCCCCTCTACCGCTTCAGGTTTCAATACACATCCCAAAATTGAAAGTCTACGGAGATTTTGCATTGCATCAGCCATTAATAAGCCCGGCTGATAACGTTAAAAAATTGCGCGATGTATTCCGAGTGTATTCCGACTGGAGAAAAGATGTAAACATTTCCCATTATAAATCTCCGTAAGAAAATTGTTTTCGTTCCTGTGAATTTTTTTGAGTGGAAAGGGATAATTTTTCAATAAAGATATCTTGAATATATTCCCTTTCATCGATTTCAATTGTATTTCTTTCACAGTTATGTGTATTTTTATTAAAAATCATTGTCATTGGGACAGACTATAACCATGCTGCACAAAACGGTAACAAAAGTTAACCCTTTCATGTTTAATTGTGAGATACACGTTGCCTTTGTGTAAAAAAAAAAAAAAATAGAGGTACTGTGAGCAAGCTCACAATTGATACCCCCCGCTAAGAAGAAATCATAACTTATTATGTATTTTTTCTATTATAAAAAATATTGGATGAATCTATTTCACCGTCCATTTTCTATAAATAACAACTGCTTTATTTTTTTAAAGCTGTTATTGCTAATATGAGTACACAAACCAATTTCTATTCTTTAAATTCCATTTTAGTTCAAGTTAACTGTTAATGCATGAGGACATTTGCATCCTTATGTTAACAACATGACTTGAAACAAACAAAATTACACATGTCAGGAAGCCATTTGATATAAATATTTTGAATTATTGGTATACTGAGCCCGAATTTTTTTTTAAAATAATGACCTTGAACTTCCTCAATTGACTTTGGGTCAAGGTTGTGACACACCCTCAGGTCATAAGCAAACTTTGTGTGAAGTAAGGACTTAATGTTTCTCCATTAAAAAGATATGGACCGGACATGAATTTTGCACTTTTACTGCCAGTGACCTTGACCATGTCCAAGTGACCTTGGGTAAAGGTCATGACACAACCTTAGGTCATAAGCAATCTTTGT
Source organism: Magallana hongkongensis (assembly GCA_015776775.1). NCBI lineage: Eukaryota > Metazoa > Mollusca > Bivalvia > Ostreida > Ostreidae > Magallana > Magallana hongkongensis. The sequence goes on along the minus strand of CM027467.1, from coordinate 3,632,846 downwards.
TTAAACTGATAACTTCCAATGTTACTCCATAAGAAAGATATGGACCGGACATGAATTTTGAACGTTTTGTCAGTGACCTTGACATGCCCGAAAGACCTTGGTTCAAGGTCATGACACACCCTTAGGTCATAAGCAATCTTTGTGTGAAGAAAGAACTTTCAATGATTCTACATAAGAAAGATATGGACCGGTCACGAATTTTGCACTTTTTCTTTCAGTGGCCTTGACCTTGCCAGAATGACCTTGGTTCAAGGTCATGACACACCCTTAGGTCATAAGCAGTCTTTGTGTAAAGTAAGAACCTCCAATGTTCCTCCATAAGAAAGATATGGACCGGACACGAATTTTGCACTTTTTCTGTCAGTGACCTTGACAGAATGACCTTAGTTCAAGGTCATGACACACCCTTAGGTCATAAACAAACTTTGTGTAAAGTAAGAACTTCCAATGTTTGTTCATAAGAAAGATATGGACCGGACACGAATTGAACAGACAGACGGACGGACGGACGGACGGACGGACGGACAAGGTGATTCCTATATACCCCCAAACTTTGTTTGGGGAGGGGGGGGGGTATAAAAATAGGTAAAAACTACAACAAATACATATAATAATTTAAAACTTTATACATTAGAAAAAAATTTGTAAAAAGTGGCGTGCCGTAATTTTAAGAATGTTTTTTTTTTTGTATCATACATTTCCATCTGTAATAGTACCTCAAATATACTATTCCATACTGACCAGTTAAAGCAAATATTACTTTTAAAAAACTTGCATAGTGGTTTGAGGCACGCATCTAACAGGATGGAAAAGGAATGACAAAGTGTGACCTCACTGAACAGTAAGGCTGACGGGAAGTGAGTGCTTACGAGAACGAAATAGTTAACTCGTACCAAATATGTTTATATTAAACTCAGAGTAGTTAGCTTGTACAAAAATACTTCTCATAAATTTTAAAATTGAACTATAGACAACACAAGACATGTTCACATGTGGTATCATAAGTAAACAAAGAAATGCAAGGATCTATACTTATATAAAATAAGATTTCGCCAATAAACAACTAAATGCCTGCACAAGAGTAATTATAACTGGTTACATTTTTGGTATTTCAACACGTGTGATATGATGTTCGTAAGAGATAGTTGATTTTACCAGTTCAATAAGTAGTGAGAAATGATTTTACCAGTTAAATAAGTAGTGACTTTTTAATGATTTAAAAACGTCCTTTCATTTTCGATAAACCAGCCAAAATTAGCAAAAATGAGAGTAAGGTGATGAACACGCTTTGACGGACCCAAGTCAACGGGAGTTTGCAGCTAAATATATGCTTGAAATAAAATTATATAGGATGGTTACGTAGAGTAAATAGCCTATACGTTTACTGAGAACTTATTTTGGATATACATGTATATAGAAATTACGATGTGACAAAACAGAAATATTTTATCAATTTTAGGATGAATATTTCTTCCAGTTAGGGTGAGTTAACCATCCATCGGACATGTATATACCTTGGGTCGGACAGTTTTGGTTATAAATATACAAAAAATGTGCATACGCTTATGTGTTGTTTTAAACATTCCCGAATAAAATCTAATTAACTTTATCATTATTAAGAATTTGACATTCACATTGTCAAAGAAATAGCAATATAGGCATCGTAAAATGGCGTCAAATACGCCATCATTGAAAATTTTACACTAAACTATTATTTGAATTTTGTGCATTTGATTGTGAATTACTGTAGTGAAAATGCACTCTATGCGTAAACAAGTGAAAAGCTGTCAGTGTGACTGCAAACCGGGTTTTCTTTTATGTGAACTTTATCCATAATCCATGTCATTCCATATCCAGTGAAATGGTGTTGCCCTATATGCAATATTTTGCCAAAAAATGACGAAGTTCAAAAGCTGGAATTTTTTTCATAAATTATCAGAAATCAAAATCCTAGCAATATGCACACCTCTGATATACCCTATGTACAACTGATCTGCAAAAGAACAACTTCCTATCTTGAAATCTGTAGGAGGAGTTATACATACAATGATGGTACCCTATTTGCAATATTTTGACTAAGTTCAAAAGCTAGTATTTTTTTCATAAATAATCGGAAATCAAAATCCTAGCAATATGCACACCTCTGATATATGTACAATTGATCTGTAAAACAATAACTTCCTATCAGCAATATTTTGCCAAAAAATGACTAAGTTCAAAAGCTGGTATTTTTTTTATAAATTATCGGAAATCAAAATCCTAGCAATATACACACCTCTGATATATGTACAATTGATCTGCAAAAGAACAACTTCCTATCTTGAAAACTGTAGGAGGAGTTATCCGTACAATGAGGGTATCCTATATGCAATATTTTGCCAAAAAATGACTAAGTTCAAAAGCTGGTATTTTTTTCATAAATTATCGGAAATCATAATCCTAGCAATATGCACACTTCTGATATATGTACAATTGATCTGCAAAACAATGAGGGTACCCTTTTGGCAGCCGCCAGCCAGCCATTTTCACCATTTTAATAACCGGATTTTTCCTTCGGAAAACCCGGTTAAAAAATGAGAAAGAAGTAAGTTATGAAACAAAAATTGATTAAAATAAGTCTAAGAAATTTGAACAATTAATGTCAAAGTCTTTTTTGCTCCAATGTTCAATTCACTGTGGATCGGACACAAATTAACCATGCATCAGACGGTTTAAATTGCATGGTTTCTTCTAATAATAAAAAGATTATGTGCCATTTCCTTGTGGTATACTTTAGATCTAAATGTGATGTTAAATATATATTTAAAAAATAATTGAGAGAAACATTTTCTTCTGGCCACTTAAAACTCGAGTTTTACGGACACAGCCTTTTTAAAGTCCAAAGTTCCTGTATGAGCTGGCACGATAAAGAACCCCTCATGATAAATATTCCTTTAAACAGAAACACGTCTAAATTCCTATATGTAGATTTGAGGACTTGCAGTAAAAGAAATATGAATAACAATTAAATGAATTTATTTTTCCGAACCTTTGAATTTTTGCATTAAAATCAGAGAATGTTGTTATCTTTAATCTCTACTGTCCAGCTGTCCGATGCTTGGTAAATAATGTCCGATCCATGGTGAAAAAGTTCAACATGTAATTAATTGGCTTTATTTTTTATATATTTTTTTTAAATTTCACAATTATTTCTCCAATAATTGAGCAAGGGGAAAACCTGTAACGTTGAAAACGAGTTTAGTTTATATTAGGACGATATTTGTTTCATGAACGAAGGGAAAAACCCAAAGGTGTCCGATGCATGGTGAAATATTCCTTTCCTATAGTCTGTCCCAAGATTTTTTGGATGCAGATTTTGCACGATTACTCGATATTTATACATATCACTGAGTTAAAAAGATATCCATTCAATAATATGAAAAATTTTCAAGACATCTGTTATATTCAGTTTTTCAAAGTCAAACAGTTAACCTACACAGCCAAAAATTCGATCCTTACGGGAATTTAACATTGGAGAAAATGGCTACCACTTCGGCAGGGGCCTGTCATTATTCACATAAGTTCGTGTCTAAACGTAATTTCACGTTTGTGACGTATATAACGTCGCGCACGTTGTTCGCGTTCACTCTTACGTTCGGAAAGTTTCTGTACTTGCCGTTTAATTTAACACATCTGCTCCGAGAATAACCAAAGATAAAGGCCTAATATAGTCTGCTTTTGACTTAAAATAAAAACTTTAAAACAAGAAGAAAAAAGATGCCCAAGATTAAGGGTGGGAAGACAGTCAAGTGTATGGAGGTAATTTTTTTCTTGCAACTTGAGTTTTTCCGATTTTATTGCAAAAAGGACTTCATTGTTTCCATTTATTCTTCAGTATACACGTTAATGATATCCACGTAGCGTAATTTGAAACCGTATAACGTTAAAATCTTCCATCCAAATGTTTTCTTTCTCAATTATTTCTCTGAGATTAATACAGTATTTTGAAAACACATTGGCCTTCCTTGAAATCATCGTTGAAACTATTCCTTATCCTCAGAAGAACAACACAATTTTCATATTTAAAACTTCCATAGCAATCCAAAAGCAAGACCATATATCACCACTTGGACATAACACTGCAAGGTTTGAATTTCAAGTTACATCCTCAACGTTTTCTTTGCTGTCTGCTTTGTATGATGTCACGAAAATTTGACCATGACCTTTGTATAAATACCAAGCGGTACCATGTCATTTTAGACCCCAATTAATTAAATCCGTATACATATAGAATACAGTGAAGTCATTTTTGTAAATCTGATATATCATTAGCCATTCACAACTTTCAATAACATGGAAATATTTTGGATTTTTTAAAAAAGTTTATGGGGTGTAAAATACAAGTGAATGGACAAAGTCATATTTATATTACATGCATTGTTCTTGAAAATCACTTCAAATGTTATTACAATATGAGCTATTCACAACTTATATTGATCAAAATTATGCTACATTAAGTTGTGAATGGACAAACATTTTAAATGCACAGGCACCTGTGGTTCATTTTTTTTTTTTTTTTTTTTTTTACATTTTTATAATAAAATAATCCATGTACTATTCCATGTTCTATAATTAATACAATTGCATGTATTATTATAGTACATGGAATTATTTTGTTTAATATAGTACCAGTACATGGAATTATTTTTATTTTATTAATACATATTGCTTGTATTATTATAGTACATGGAATTATTTTGTTTAATATAGTACCAGTACATGGAATTATTTTCTTGTAAAAAATAGTTTAAAAAATATTATCAGGTACCTCTGTATAAATGCTATATACATCTTGATCTTGATATATATATATAAGATAATTACATTAATGTGCAAAAAGCATTCTTTAATCAGATAAGTTAATTTGCATAAACAAACTGCAAGGGAAATAACAGCTTTAAAATTGTATTTCAATGAAGTGTTTGAAATTTAAAAAAATATATATTAGAAAAGGGCAATCATTGAATAATATTCATCATAAATCAAAATTTTTACATATTAAAAAAATTGCAAGTGCCACCATCTATTTTCCATGAAAAATACATTAAAATAGTAAAGGGAAAAGAAGGAAAACTGACATTCTTTGGTTTTTGAGTGTATATTCAGGTGTACTATCATCTAGAGAGTCAGACAGAATATATTTTCAACAAACATAAGATACTTGTCCTGCAAAATTTAATTTGAATAGAATAAACTGGAATACTATAAACAGGTATACACAATGGAACATTTTTCTCAAAATGAACAATGCAAATTGACATATTTTAAAATAAATTTAAAATAAAGATACCCCTCCCCCCAACACATTTTTGGGGACAGTTTAAAAAAAAGTAAGCTTAATCTATAGAATAAAATTTTATTAATAAAAAGATAGGCAAGGATTTTTATTTTCACTTTCAAGATCTGGGTTGCTAACCAAGTTCCTAGTATCACAGTGAACTTTTTAACATAGCTGTTTATTACTTACTGGTATATCTATGTTTGAAAAAGGCAAATTGATCCGATTCAGATTTATGAAGATAACAGTGTGTTTAATGTTAAAATCATGCAATCTTCAAGCGTGTACAGTAATGAATTTGACATCATTAAAATGCTTACATAGAATTCGATGTTTTTTGTTTTTCTGTAGGTTAATATAAGACAGCATATACTTATAAATTAAAGACTCATACAAGTAAAACATAATTTTATACATGATTAGGTATTGAATCAAATGAATACAGTGGCGTCAGAAGCAAATCGAAAGTGGGGGGGGGGGGGGGGGCGCTAGACTAATCATCAGAAATCTTGACAAGCAAAAAAAAAAACCTAATTCCCAAAATCATGAAAATTCTAATCCGTTGGGAATGGGTATAATTGTAACTCCAAAAAAGATTCTTACCTACCAAAAAAATTTTTTCTCCAAAATCATGGAAAATTCCTAATCCGTGGGTCCAATTTCAATATCACTTTTGATATTTCATTTGATATTTCAATCTTTTAAGGGTAAATTTATGAACAATTATGTTTGCTGCGAGAAAAAGGGGGGGGGGGGTTGGGGGTTGGCCCTTCCCTGAATGGGGTGGGGGGGGGGGGTGGGGTGGCCCCTCCTTGATGCTATGTGCCTAATGGTTAGGTCTAAATTTGCAAAAGCCCCCAGCCCCCTGCTTCTAACACTTATGCAATGATTCTAGTGTACTTAATCTAAATCATGCATGTTCTTTTCTACAGCCTACAGATCTTTTAAAGAAGATATATGAGCAGTTTACCATGGAATGCAAGCAGGGGAGGGTGAAGAACATAAAAAACCCTTTGAAAAGACTCTCAATCGCAACCGGTAAAAATAAGTCTTTGTAAATAGAAAACTCATTAAATTCCTTTCAAAAATCGATATCCATTTTGATACTTTGCATGCATTTTTTTTCCTAAAACAAATGGTGAAAATTAAATTCAACATTGGCACAAAGCACCATGGATGACAACTTACATCTACATTCACAGATAGCAAGCCAGTAGGTTCTCTGAGTGACTTAGCTTAGAGACCTAAATTTATAAAATTGTTAGCATGAATTTGTATAAATCCATGCAACACAAATGTTTTGTTTACATGGTACATGTACTAGTAAATACATATTTAATAAAATCTGTTTTTATACCCGCACTTTCTAAAGAAAGTTCGGGTATATTGTTGTTACCCTGTTCCGTCCGTCCGTCCGTCTGTCCGTCCGTCCGTCCGTCCGTCTGTCACGTTTTACTTTCTCAAACTGCTCTTACATCGTATAAACCAGCAAACTGAACTCTTGGAGTTTGATTTGGGGTATCATGTTGTTTTGTAAAAAGGTTTCAAGAATTCTCTGTTAGTCCTGGGGGTCAAATAATTGGTAAAAAATGACGTTTTTTCACAAAAAACCTTCTTCCTCGAACTCCTCCTACATTTTCAAAAGTAGACAAATCATCTTTTGGAATATGTTTTAGGGTATCCTATAGATGCGCAATAAGGTTTCGGAATTTTCAATTTTGTCCTGGGGGTCATTTAATGGCTAAAAAATGACGTTTTTTTACAAAAAAACTGGTTTAAAAAACGTCATTTTTTTTAAGCAGTAGCCAAATGATCTTCTAGAATATGATTGGGGGTGTCATATTGAGGCATGATCAGGTTCCAGAATTTTTTTTTTAATTAAGGGGATCAGTGGGCAACAAAAAATGACGTTTTTTGGCAAAAAAAATATGGTTCCCAGAACTCCTCTTACAACTTTTGGAGTAGCTACGTCATCTCTTGGGATATAATTGGGGCTGTCCTATAGATGTGCAATAAGGTTTTAAAAATTTAAATTTCATCCTGGGAGTCAAAAAATAGCAGAAAATTGACGTTTATCACTAAAAAAACAAACATTGATCCAAGAGCTCCTCTTATGATTTAATGGATAGACAATCATATCTTGGGATATGATAGGGACTGTTCTATAGATGTGCAGTAAGGTTTTCAAAATTTAAATTTCATCCAGGGAGTCAAAATGTAGCAGAAAATTGACGTTTATCACTTAAAAAAAAAACATAGATCCTAGAACTCCTTTCATGATTTAATGGATAGACACATCATATCTCGGGATATGAAAGGAACTGTTCCATAGATGTGCATTACGGTTTTGAAAAATTAAATTTACCCCTGAGGCGCATTACCTACCGGTACATACCTTTTGATGCCCTTTAAGGATCAAGAATATATATGGTTAAGGGGTGGGGATCTCAACCGTTTTCGAGATATTCGTGCACTTCCTGTTCAAGGGGGGTCATGACCACCCCCGGGGCCCATGACCTACATACCGTTTGATGCCGCTTGACACAAGGAACAAGAATATATATGGTTTAAGGGTGGGGATCTCAACTGTTTTGAAGATATTAAGGGACTTGCTGTTTGAGGGCGTCAGGACCACCCACAGGGCCCATGACCTACATAACATTTGATGCCCCTTGACATCAGAAACATGAATATATATGGTTTAGGGGTCATGATTATAACAGTTTCTGAGATGTATAGTAATTTCAAATTCCTGGGGGGTGGGGATGACCCCAGGGGTCAGATCTAATAAACCCTATATATTGCCAGTAACAGCCAATATATGATTATGAAAACCCTATATTATTATCTTTGTCCGTTTTCAAGTTACCATTTACAATAGAGTCTATGATTCTTCCTACAAGGTTCAATGTTAGACCCCACACCCTTTTGACACCCCCTTCCCCCCCTCCCCCGAAAAGTGGTTGTCTAACCCAAAATGAGAAAAATCAAACCAGGGTGCACAACTAGATTTGCAGGCCTATCATATCCTAGAGTTTTGTACAATTATGTTCAGCCATCTCTGAGAAACAAGTTCAGAGCGGGAAAGAAGAAAAAGAAGATGAAGAATATATACATGTATTAAGAACCGTACAAAAACAATAAGTCTCCAAACTTCATTCAGGAGACTTAATAATTGATAAAGATTAAATAGAGATAGGATCATCAAACATCAATAATTTAAAGATAATTGACAATTTCTGATTCTAAGGGGGTCAGGATGACCCCTTATGGTCATGACTTACATGCCATAATGATCTGATGCGCCTGCATGACCTAAGGAGGAATAATATCTTTGGATTAAGGTGGGGATCTCAATGGTTTTTATGATATTTGATAATTTCAGGAAGAGCACTTGGGATCATGACCTACATACCATCTTAAAAGCCTTGAACAAAGAAACAATAATATAAAATGTGCATGACATATGATTCAATTTAAGAACCCAGATATAGATCAATCATCTGTTTTGTAATACTTCCTATGTATATATATACATGTACATGTATTAGTTTGTGTTTTGTTCTATACTATTCATGTTCATGACTGTAGTATGGCTTAGTCTTATTTTAAATTACATTAAAAAATTGTCAAATATATAACTTGGAACCCCCACTCCCAAACAAACTCAAATATAAACTGTTCTCTCCCCCCCCCCCCCCTTCCTTGTCGAATAATCTATTAAAATCAAAATATAATTTGGGTGTCTAAAAACTTTTATAAACTTTAAAGACAACACCTGGGGGTCATTAATGTACTTTACACCAGTTGATGCATCATAATGACTTTAGAAGATATTTTGTATTTTCCTGTTTCGTGGGGTCTGAACAGTCCCATAAGGTCATGACCTACATTGTATTTGATGCATTATAATACATTAAGAAAGAAATTCTCCTTCCTTCCTATTATTACCCATATAAAAAATATAAGTGTCTACACTTACTTACATATGTAATACACAAATTTAATAAGAAATTGTTTATACAGGGTCAATATGGGGTCAACTCAACAGTGCATGCAGTCTGACAAATGAAAAAAATAACTTTTGCAACTAAAATGACAGAAACTTTACAAATGCGATAGGATAGGTAACGATGATAAGCTTATTTAAATATTAAAAGATGATGATACAGTATGCTGCCAAAGGGAGATTACATTTAGAAAGTGAAAGTAGAACTTATATACATGTGTATGTATGCTGGCAGGAATCCCATGCTGGCATCTTATTATATTGTGCTACTGCTACTACATGTATTATGCTTACCTAAATTGGTCAACATCATAAGGATAATCCAATTAAAACACAATAATGAATTCCTTTAGCTGATCTAAACTACCGTAATCCTTTTCTGCATACGGAAAACACAGACAATGAGATATGTATGTATGGGTGTTGCTAAAACGCGGAACGGAAAACGGAACGGAATGGAAAATATCATCACGTTTATCGCTTAAAAAGGGTATAGACTGGCCAGAAACGATTTACTTTGTATCTTTTATTTATATCTAATGAATGATTATCAACATGTTGCTATCTTATTAATATTCATATGAATGTCTATCAATTATAGCATTGTATTCATTCGGCTTTAGTTGAGTACGAAACGGAAAAATCAAATGTATACGAATTGTGAAACATTAACATGATTAAACGAGCAAATTAGCTATAACTTTTTACTTATTTCTCTTATATGGTATTGCTGGCATATTAGCGTAACGTACGCAGTTAGTGAAAGCGTTTTATGCGTGTTTTGAGTTTTTTTGTAATTATTATTTTCAAATATGATGTACATGTATATACTTACATCAAAATTGAATTTTCGGTGTTCTAGACGATCTTTTATCATACAGACGATACAGTATCATTGAGATGGAAGAAAAAAACTGTAGGACTGACGACATTAAAAAATTAAAATACAGTAAACATTAAAATACCCGGTAATTTGTGAAACTAGTAATTTGTGAAACTAGTATTTTTAGCAATGCAATTTTGTTTACGTTTGCATTACAAAGCATGCAGTTGTTTATTCCAGCAGCTATATACATATGATCCGAATAGAGAGCTCTAGACGTTGCCTGGTTTGATTTTCCGATTATATATTGGGACTATAGTCTGTCGATCCCAAAATATTCATGCAGCACATTTGGACGATTTATAATGGAAAATGTTGACATCTTTTCTCCATTTGGAAGTCACTCAGAAGACCTTGCAAAATTTTTCAACACTATCATCCGGGTCTGTTAAAATGCAAAACCCCGTAAACTTCTTTATTTTTAGCTGTGTATTTATACCAGCTGATAAGCTAGACAGGACGTTTTAAAGAAAGAATAATGAGAATGTTTAATGCTTCTAAAAGAGAATCGCTTGAACCCTGAGGTATATATAAATATACAGCAAAAAGTGAATCGAGGATATTTTGGGACAGAATATAGTGGTCAATGCATGTACTGTTTATTTTGAGGAAATAAATATTCTTGAATAAATAATCTAATATTGCTAATCTTTCAAAAAAAATTAAAAAGGTACATAAAGTATATCGTTTTAGCATACTTAACAAATATATGAGGTAAGTAACATTAGATAAGATTTTCCGTTTTCCTTCCGTTCCGTTTTCCGTTCCGCGTTTTAGCAACACCCATGTATGTATACACGTGAACCCATCTGGGTAAAACTAGTACCCGCTAATGAGACATGCAAACCTGTGTTGTGTACGTAACTTCAGACAAAGATCAGTCATTTGTAACATGCATGTATTTTTATGACCTATTCTTCAAATCCACTTGCACTATTTTATTAGGTAAATAACAGCTTTAAGGTGGTGCAGGACACCTGCATATTGTGATGTACATGTATACTTCCTATTGAGATAAACAATAAAGTATGTTGAATATTGATTAAATATTTACCCCCCAAATAATGTTACTTAACATTGAAGCGCAATGGGTTAGAGCGTTTACATGTCTGTAAGAGCATTGGGGTCCAAGGTGTATTTTTGGTAATTTACGAATTTTCATTGGGGGGGGGGGGGGGGGTCTGGACCCCTCACTCCCACCCCTTCTATAAATCTGTGCACACGATGATGTTCCTGTAGGCACACAGAAGCAAATCTAAAACCGGCAACCGCCACGGGGAGCGGGCATAATTTGATTTTTAATTTTGTTTGTAATAATTATATAGACCATTATACTTCCTATGACATAAAATGTTAAGATTATTGATTAACTGAAAATTCACTGCAAACAGGTCTACCCCAAATTGCACATAAAGTGCTGCTCATGTCACGATGTGTATTATCATATGGGCAGGGATCTCATCCTTCAGTTATGAAAATTATAATTTTTAAATGTATTACCGGAGTTTGCATGTAGCCTTCATTTTTAATTAAACTGGTACAAAACAGTCTTATTTAGGGGCAAACACATGGTGCGGGTATTTCTGTCTAATGACAGCATCTAGTTACATCTGTAGGAATATCTGAGAATACACTTAAGAGAAATGTTATTCAAGACCCAGTTGATATGGTGGTGGAGAATTTGCAAGACCCTGTTCCAAAGAAGACCCGATAGGAAGGTGGATGACTTCGATGCAGACCTGGTGAAGAGGACCGACCATCCATGGCATGCAGTTGAAGGGCCAGTACGTTTCATTGCGTCAACTGTCGGATGTTCTGGTAGAAAAGGGAGTCGGGCTCCCCAAGTCTTCATTGGGGAGACTCGTGAAGGATCTTGGGTTCAGGTAAGCACATTAAGACAAATCACTTTGTCATGACGTAAAACTGAAGAGTCATATGCACTCTAGATCTGAAAAATAAAAATGACAGGTAGACTTTACTTAAGCATATCATGGCCAATTAAACATGCCTCACAGGTCATGACGGTCCTGGAATACCATAGCCCATAGGTGGACCTGCCAGGGAGTGTCATGGTTGCATTTAAAGCTTCAGTATTGGTGTCTACATCCTAATATGGCAAATTGACAATATAATTATCTTGTACTTAAGATGATGTTAAAAGTGTAAAATTTTAACAGACTATGATGGACAAAGACCAATGACAATAAAACATTAGAACCAAAATAAAATTATGTGATGAGAAATGATAGCTGCATAACAACATGATATCCATTTTTTCAGGTTCTACAAAGCAGGTTCCAACCAACGCTACATTGGAGATCGGAACATCGTAAGTATGCGACATACTTCTCTGAGGTCCATTAGGAAGTTTAGAGAGGAGGGTTGTCCTATTGTGTATTTGGATGAGACTTGGTTGAACACCAATCATGTAGCGAGGGGAGATTGGGTGGACTGTCCTAGGACATCTACCTCTGCCTTTGAGTCGCATCGTGGAGGTCATGGGCGTTTTGTCCCATCTGGGAAAGGCTCTCGTCTGAAAATTGTGGATGCAGGTTCTTCGGCTGTGGGCATGATCCCAGGATCTGCTCTCATTTTCGAGTCGAAAACAGGCAACCGGGATTATCATGATGAGATGAACGCAGAAAACTTTACGAAGTGGTTCACTGAGCAGTTGCTCCCTAACCTACCGCCTAATTCAGCCATAGTGATGGATAATGCTTCCTATCACAGTCATCTGGATCCTGAGTCTAAGTGTCCGACTTTGTCGACACCGAAGGCCGAGATCCAGTCTTGGCTTGATAGAAAGGGTATCCATTACGCCCCGGGAATGATCAAGGCTGAATTGATCACATTGGTGAAGCAACATAAGCCTCGTCCTAAATATGTGATAGACGATTTGGCTTCAAAGGCAGGTCACACAGTTTTGCGTCTACCTCCCTATCGCTGTGAGCTTAATCCTATTGAGTTGGTCTGGGCTGAATTAAAAAGTTTCGTCGCCAGGAGCTATTCCACATTTAAGAAAGATAAAGTGAAGGAACTCTTTAATCAGGCTAGATCAACTTATGGGGTTGAGAAGTGGCGTAAGGTAGAGAGTCACGTGATAAGAGAGGTAGAAGAAAAACTGGAAACTCGACGGAGTCCAGGATGAGGAGGTTACTCCTGTGGTCATAGACTTGACGGACTCGGAAGACAGTGACAGTGACATGGACACAGATTCTGGTGATGACGAAAATGACACTGACTCTGACGAATCCATGGGCTTAGTTGAGGAGGCTGACAATGAAGTCACTTGTTGCATATGTGGTGATTACAATGCTCCTGGAAAGTCTCGAAAGATTGTATGGGTTGAGTGTGAAGTGTGTAAGAGGTGGAGTCACCGCATATGTACCAAGACCTCTCTAAAGTCAAGTAAGTGTGTCCAATGTTGGAACACTTTGTATGGACTGAATCCAGCTCCTTCATGAGCCTTCCCATGGTCTCTGGAGAACTGCTCCCTTTTAAAGGTAAAAGAAAGAAAATTAATCACTGATTTACACCTAATTTCATAATTAATTTTCAAAAATGGCGTACCAGTATTTTTTACATGTATAGTCCCATATAATTTGGAGGAAAACATATTTGAAAACATCTTAAAGAATATTTTACTTAAGGTACTTCACTACACCGAGAGTTATACTTTTTAAGACACTACGTTACAAGATGGCGATTTAAATATTTTGTTAAACTGTTTGTATCAATCGATTCAGATGTAAATCGTAATAGCTCAGTGGTTAAAGTATCAGGCTTGTGATCCGCAGGTCATAAGTTCGACTCCGCCTGGGGTTTTTGTTCATGTTTACTGAATGAAATTTTTGAAAATATCATTTTTTATATAAAATTGCACATTTTTTCGCCTATTTGACACACATACTTCATATCTATCATGCTATCTATCATAATCAAGTAATTTTCTGCTGATTCGAGAAACCGTTTCAAGGTGTAGCGAGGCACCTTAATGTATCTTATCTTTTGTTATTCTGACAGAAACACAACATTCCAAATATTTTAAATGTTGTGTCTTTAAGGTCAGACGCGACCTATCTTCAATTATTTTGTAAAACAATTTCTCATATACGCAGTTTTCGTGGATTGCTTAAAATTTACAGGTTCGTGGGGACATAATTTCGTGTATTCTCTTATACCTTCATAGGAAATATTACTTTATTACCCTTATTTATTAATTCGTGGAGGATGTTGATTCGTGGATGAGAGGTACCCACGAATTCAACGAAAATTGAGCCACCATGAAATCTAATGATTCCACAGTATATATATTATTTATTAACGAACTGGTAATTTAAACTTTTTTTGGAAATTTTGTATCAGTGATTAGTTTCATTTCTTTATTCATGGGACTGCTATTTATAACTAAGCATCTTTAATTTAGTTGCTTAGTTTACAAATACAAGTAACTTCATTTTGCTGCTTTGTTGTTGAATTTGAAAATTTCAATTATTAATATCACATATAAAGACTGTGATGCTGCACATCTGTGATAATATAATATCAAACATCTAATTTCAACTTCACATCTTTTATTGTAAATTATATTGTTAATGATTATCTTTCATGTTATAATAAAAACAAAAGGTTTGATCAAGAATGACCTCTTGTACAAAATAAACATTATAAAACTACGATACCATTTCTTTTTGTTGTTTTTTTTAAAACTATGTTAAAACCATAATGTAGATGCTGAATGGGATTAATATGGATATTAGCTGTAAATTGCAAGTAGCCAAAAATTTTAATAACAATTTCTACTTTGTATACATGTACTTGTAGTGAAGCAATTTATTCCTATTGATGACTTCTTGAACTAATTTCAATTGATGAATATTCTTGCTGTTCAAAATTTTAAAACAGCTGACATATTAATACTGATTTAAATTGTTCAGATTGCTCGAATTAGATGATTTCAGTCAGAAAAGCTCTGATGTTTGTAACTGGATCTTGCATAAGGCCAAAATAAAATCATTGTTTGTTTGGAATTGCCTCACACCTCATTGAAATTCCCCTCCCCCATGATGAAATCCAATCCCCTCTCTCCTGGGTCTGGAAACCTCCAGGCGGCAATTTTAAACAAACTTTTATAAGAATGGCATAAAAAAATATAATTCTATATCATTAAAAGAAACTATTTCATTAATGAAATTATATAATCATTTAAAGCCATAAATGGAACAGGAAACAAAAGACTGCAGATATCAGATAATTCTTTGGCTTATAGTTGGTAATTTACATGAGATAAATTATCATATATCTTGGCCTGGTTAACCATTAATAGCAGTATAACAATAAATAAATACAATTCAATTCTATTTTTAAATTTCTAAAGTAAGGTATAATACATGTTTAGAAATTGAACTAATTAATCAATAAACTATCAAAATTTTAAGCTGTGGGTTATAGAAAAGCAATGAACAAAATTTCAAGAAGAATGCCTCTTTATAATGCTGATTCTTTGAATGTTTTTCCACCCCTACTTTCATTGACATGATATAATCATTGGCCCATAAATTCACAAGTGTGCCAATGTCAAATTAACAGTAGGTTATTGTCAAGTTTGTGAGGATTTCAATCTATTCCTGTTTAATTTATTAAAGGATTAATTTAGCGCTATGTGTTCAACAAAAACCTCACAGGGGTACCCTACTTTCGCTTTCGCACTGCAGATTCATTTATAAACAAGTTACAACTGAAGTATTATGACTGCTCTTATTATTAAACGATTTACGATACATAGAACAAAATATTAACATACCTTTGTAAAAAGCTTTCCAGTTGCGCTGTCATTGCAACGTTCACAGTCCCAACAGTCACTTATCATGCTTAAAATGTCAGCGCATCGTTACTTATACGTATCGATATATAGGTCATCATTAGTTGTACTGCATCACACTCGGATTTATGTTTTCCTGACTTAGAGTTTACAAAAGGATAACTAATAGTCTCGCTAAATAGTTAAATTATCATTTATATTTGCACAGATTAAATAAAACATTATGTTTTATTTTTTTCCGATTTATTTTAAAGCGCATGAAAAATAATAACTACTCCCTCGTACGCTTGGCAGCAATGGCCGAAATTAACATTGTAAAGTCCCGTAGACTTTGAAAATCGGCTCATACATAACTAAGAGAACATTTATGCGGTCAGTTACCTGTTATTTTGTTTGGAAATTTTTGTTAGCGTTTAATTTTATTCATTTTACTAAAAAATTCTCTGACATTTATTAAAAATTGTCAAAATATCCCGGAACCGAGAACCTGGGACAGATTATAGTACAAGAATGGACATTCTGATATTCTATCCTGCCATTGAAGATTAAATCTTCATATCTTAAACAGATGTCTACATAACTGCAAAGAACTACATTTAATTTTATCCTTTAAGTTGAGGAAGAAGGTAGTGACCTTGACCTGATATTTATACAAAAAAGGAGGTCAAATTTAGACTGATAGAATAATTTGGTTATACGCTCTGTTTCACTGTGTCAACATTTTATGAGAAGACTCCATCCTAAGTGTTGATGTATTTACCATGTTGCTGACATTGCAACTCATAGGAGGAGTTGACATTATCCTCTGTATGCATGATAAATGCTGTATTTTGCTATGTAATATCATAGCATAGATCAAGGCTATGGTGCCGGTCTTCGACCCACTTACTCCAATCATTGCGTCCAGAAGACTGTGCAGAAATAGGAGATTGATTTTCGTGTCATCAATAATTTCTTAGAATGTTGAATGACAAAGTGATGGTGGAGAAGTTTGAAAGAGCATACTACATATAGCACCATTGACAGCTAATTTCTGAATGGCAGCCATGCAAATGATGTACATTTCTATCTTTCTTTGCCATTTGCTCTTCATTTGATCAACTGCAAATATTTACAAAATCTATAAATAACAAAGTTCTTATTTTTTTTTTATTTCTTCAAAGAACTCTTGCACTTGCATTTCCATGTTTGCAGGGTTTTTTTTCAAATTCAGTTTTATTATGTTTAATTATGATACAGAGTTAAAAAACAGTACCTTTTATGAAGCTTTTTGTAGCCTCATAGCAACAGATTTCTTTGGGGTACCAGACTTACAGAGGAATTTCTTTGTCTTAGTCTCAGATTTCTTGGACTACCAAAAACACCATGAATTTCCTTTGGTAAGGTTTCTTGAAGCTACATAGCTAGAGATGTTCTTGGGGGACAAGGAACACTTTTCATTTTCTTTTGTAAAGGCATACGAACTTGTATAGACAAAAACATCGTTAAAAAAGTGGGTACCTGAGAGAAAACGTAACAGGGAGGACGCCATCTTTAATAACGTTTCGCTTCATCAGATAATTTTTCATTTACAACGTTATGATAGAAACTCGCGTTAATTCGTATTCTTTTATAAATGATTCTTCTTTAACAACCTACTGTCAGTTAAATTCTTTTCCGTCTACATTAACAAATTATATCTTTTTTTCGCTGCCCCTCCTCCCGAAGCTACCTGCCTTTATCATATGTGGCAGATCATATAAGCACTCATATAGATCATATAAAGCAATATCATATGATTATCATATAACAGGTATTTATAATGTGGATCATTTGTAATATTATGAGTATGGTTTTATATAAATCATATGTAATGCCTTTCATATGAGAGTCATATGTAAGAAAATTTATTCATTTCGTTATTGGATGATTGTTGAAAAAAGATAAACTCGATCGATGTTCATACATATAATGTTAAGAGATGAATGAACCATAACCTTTTATTATCTTTTTCAAATGTCAAATATAAAAAAAATCTGACTACTTTCATTACTTCACTTGATATTTATTAACATGCTACATAATAAAATAAATTATACAAGGTAAGAGATTACGTACTCTTTTCTAACAGATATTTACCAAATTCGAGTTTTGAAGTTTATAATGCATAAACTCTCCCAAAACTGTTATAAAGTAAAACATAATTGAAAATTAAATTCATTCCATATTATGTAATGAAATTAATGTCAATTATTTACAAAACCTTTGAAATTATCTGTCAAACAATTCAATTTAACCTACAGAACTGATATTTGTAAAAATCTTCATAATTCATTACTCTTGTTGCACATTTATATATAACAAAATGATTGATTTACAATTTTTAGAACAGGTTTTGAGATCTAAAAATGGAATTCTTGATAGATATTAAATACCTTCTCTTAAAGAGTGTGATTTCAATCTGAATATGAAATTCTAGAAATTAATTAGGCAACCATAATTAGGCATTTATATATATCATGGTAAAAATAAAAGTGACCAAAATCACATTCTCAAGCTCCCAATGATTTACATTATGAATGACATTCTATGCATTTAATACTAAAAAAAATAATTTATTTAAGGGAACCTAACCGGATGAATACGTGCATTTAATACTAAAAAATAATTTATTTAAGGGAACCTAACCGAATGAATACGTGTAAATGAATATGTGTAAATATTGATGTGGTAGTTATACTGGTATATAGAAAAACCTGAAAATGTTCATGTGAAAAACACATATCAAATGACGCACATTAACCTACGAAACTTAACTTGCAAAGCCTGACATTCACTCACGGACTCTGGTTACCCACATATTGATAAGTTTCATTCATATCATAACTGATTCTCTTTTATAACCGATTCATTCTTACTCCTACAGCTTTAAAAAGTAATCATCTTTTCATCCCCTGTGGGGGACTTGGAGTGCGATGTTCAACTAGTCTTTGTAACAGTAAGCACTGTGGATGGAGAGATGATAACTCTTGGAGTATTGCCTGGTTGTTGATGCTGCGCTTTGGTATTAGTAATACTGGTGTAAGACTATCAGAATTGTGGTATTTGGCTGACAAATGATCTGCGTGTAGTAAATATATATTCGATTGTTTAAAAATGTAAACTGTCTTTAATCATATCAAATAACATACAATTATGTAGAAACCTAATTTATTCCTTATAATTTAATTTTCTACAACTTCAGTAGAAATTATTGATTTTAAGTCATTCAAATAAATGCAGTAGCAACGACATTAATAGTTAATTAATGAATACATTTGCTTACAAATGTATACAATTACAAGTTATAAATACATGTAGTGGAGTGGTTAACATTTACCAACAAAGTCTTTCATTTCCTTTCTTTGAGCAGGTTCTTGTACTCTTTTATTGTTTTGGGTCCTGTCAACAACGAATCAACGCACCCTTAAATTAAATATGTCACAAAAAGGATGATGTATTAATATAAATTATGTTTTTTTCTCTTGCCATCATCATTTGTTTGGAAAAAGCCACACAATTACACTTGTAGGAAAAGATAGCTTTTGCAATATAAAATGGTAGTATTTTTACTTTTTGTAAGTTGATTTTCTTGTTAAAAAGCTTTGCCCTAATTACACCATGCCTCTTTTCAAAGACATTTTCAGAGTATCCAAGAGGTGGACTATGTCGTGATATTTCATATGTCTGGTGTTTGGAAAATGATAACAGTTAAAAACATTGGAAGAACACGGGTACATGTAAATGTAGATTGAAGTTTGAATGATAAAGGTTGAATGAATTATAATAGATTAACTGACTACATTTGTGAACAAATGAGTTTTTGCATTGTTTTTAAATTGAGGTAAGTGCTCCTCGATTCATAGAAGATAATATTTAAAAAAGATTTTTTAAGAGGTGAATGTCCTCTTAATCAAAGGCATCTTTGCAGACCATTCTGTTTATCTGCAACCTAATAAATCAAACAAGACACTAATAAGCAACATTTCTGAAAAAAAAGTTTTATGTTATCAAATACTTCTTTTTACACCAATAGTTTTTACACATCACTTTTTCAAAAAATATCCCTGAACACTGTAGAAAACTTTATTGTGTCTTTTCTGAACTTGAGATTTGATAACTACTATTCTCATTTATGAAGTATGCAAATATTCCAACTATGTGTGCATGGTCACAAATTTTGTCAAGTTTGATTTTTCTATCTGTAGTGTTTACAGTGCTTTAATTATGCATTTCTAATGATCAACCAAAGTTTGAGTGTCACTCAATCGTAGAGTATGACAGATACATAGCTTCAAAAAGCAGACAGTAATTATTTTCTTATATTTCTGATGATTTCTAGTATCAACAAACAACTGTTAGTAAATTTAACTCAAGAAAACGAGTGCCGAATTTTAGCCAGGTTAAGAAGTGAATTGGTACTTTGCGGAACATAACCAGTAAAGGGGTACAGAATGAGAAATGAGCATATTTTGTTTTTGATACCAAGTTCAATTTTGATGTTTGAATTAACTTTTTAAGAGAGCATGCTATTATTTGGTTACGTTTAACATATTCTCGACTTACACTTTATTAATAAAAGGTGCAGCATTCTACACTCAAATATTTTGCTTTCTCCACTTAAACATTCTTTTTGATGTGTTGATGTGTTTTTCCCTTTTAATTTTAATTTGATGAATTAGATGAAAATTTAGTTACCAAACTTTACTTTTTTCTATGTTTTCTTTCTATTCGTATTCCGTCTCATGCTAAAGCTACAGCAAATTTAGGTTTAGCTTGGCAATACTGCCTTCCTTGCTTATACATTTTTAATCTAAATACAACCAGTTTTTACAGAGTTAAACCTTAAATTGTACCATACACATTAGAATAATGTGTACAAAGAATAATAAACAAGAATCCTACTTAATAAATGTTAAAAAAAAATATTTTACCTTTCGACCAACTGTGGCCAATACTGATTTAGCTCAGGCCCTCATTTCTTTTAATTATAATAATATAAATATTTGTTGCTTCGATGATTGGGTTGAAAATCCTTTCTTTTCGAGTATGATTTTTTTGGGGATGTTCCAGCGACAGAATGTTTTGCGCATACATGTAGTCATATAATTGAAGTAAGGATTGATCTATATAAGATCGACATGGTGTACCTCCACCCAATAAAATGGTTAAAAGATGCCTTCAGAAAATGTTCTCATATCTAACTGGAAACAATATATTATTGTTATTCTTCAAAAAGCGGAGTTCCTTGTTTTTATGAATATAATTTATTCACTTTAATACAGAGGAATGAAGAATATTTTGGGCACTTGGAATTTGTTTATTCTTAACACAGCTTTCGCTCAAAAGTTTTTTAGGAAAGGCAAGCTGTAGTTATTGATTCTTAAAAGAAATTTAAAATTATGTTTATGATTACCAGTACAAAACAGAACACCACACTCATAAATAAATGACACAGAGAAGAATGATAACATCAAATACATGTTCAAATACACGTACTACAGATGGTTTAAAAACCCTTGTCCTCTGCCACATTTCATGACAGCGCAAAAATGTAAGATATATTTTTTTAAAATTTGATAAGTGTCTTCGTCAGACAAGAACAGGAGACCACTAGAGATGAGTGGGTGTTTTAATGTCGGAGTGGAGGACACCTTTTAATCTCCAACAACGAACTCAATTATCATTGTTCCCATCAGCAACATCTAAACTGATTGATTCTATAGCATATTGTGTCAACAGTTTTTATTTATGGCTATAAAAAGAAGAGGATTTTAATCAGAAGTTGATACACAAACAATCAGCTTCTCACACTTGATTGGCAGGGTATACTGGTATCTGGCTGTACTGTGTGTCATGGCGGGAGATTTGAGTTCTATCTCGGTCATTGTTACATCAATTAAATGTCTTCAAACAGGCACAGGAGACTACTAGACATAAGTGGATGCCATCAACTATGTCAGAGTGGAGGACACTTTGACCTTCTCAACATTGAGCCATCAGCAACATGTATTCGAGTGAATCTTAACGATTTTTAATTATGTTTATAAGAAGAGAAGAGAATTTAATCAGTAGTTGATATGCAATGCAAACAGTTTCGCTTTCACACTTGAGTGGCAGGTTGCATTGATATCCTGGTGTACTGTGTGTCATTGCGGGGGATTTGTGTTTTATCTCCGTCATTGTTACATCAAATAAGTGTCTTCTTCAAATAGGCACGGGATATACAAGACATGAGTGGATGTAATTTTGTCGCAGTTGAGGACACCTTGACCCTCTGCAATATAGAGCTCAGGGATAGAACAATTATCCTTGTTCCAATCAGCAACATGTAACTTAGCTGCAATAATGTAGCCCTCTCCCGATTTTTTTTTTTTTTTTTTTTTTTGGGAGAGGGCTACAACTCCATAGGATCTCCGTAATGGTGCAAGTGCGGGAGTGATTCACTCCCGCAACATTTTTGGTCTTTAAAGGCATTTGTATATTGTATTTAGTAAAATAAAATATTATTATGGATATAATTGACTGTGTATATTTATTTACTAGCCGCAACTCACAATTTAATTGACTATATCCCACGGAAATACACAATTTTTCTCCAATCCGATTTCTCGATTCATATCGGGCGCCATCTTTGCTGTATTGAAGCTGAATTTCCGGTTGTCAATTTAAGTGCTTATTTGCATATGCCCATATAAGGTCGTGTTTACATCGCTCTTCTACAATGGAGGAAATATACAAGAGGACATTGGCGAAGGTTTTAACGAAGTTTAAGTTCGAAATTAAGTTAAAGGAGGAACAACAGAGTGTTTTATTTAGTATTTTAGAGAAGAAGGATGTCTTTGCATTGCTACCAACTGGCTTTGGCAAGTCGATGACATACATTTTGATGCCATTGCTTGCAGACGAGGTAAGTGTGTGCTCGTTTTGTGCAGCTCGTTTATTTAATTCATTACTTTTATATAGAATTACAAATACGTGAATCGGAATATATACAGGCACGTAGCATCAGGGATGATGCCCCCTTCCTCTACTTTTTCTTTCAAATTTACATACAGATAATTTAATTTGTAATAGAAAAACGCACCCACCCTTAAAGGATTAAGATTTTCATGACCTCCTTCCCTTTTTTGCCTTTCAAGAATAATTTGATACTATGTGCCTTGTTATATTTAAAGAATAAATAAATGTATTTAGATTTCTTATATTACATTTTAATAAATAGGTCATTTGTTTTAGTTGAAGGGGGGAGCACCAAGCCACACAGCGCTAGTTATTTCACCATTAAGAGCCTTAATGAGAGACCAGGTTGATTTTTTAGAACAGCATGATGTCAGTTCCATTGCTCTTATGGACACCACTCAAGTCAAAGGTGATTTTATATGTATACAACTATATCTATACATAGGAATGGTAAAGTTTGATTTTAATATGGAAATATAAATTATTCTGCATGGTCATATAAAATCTAATAGTACTGTTTCCAAACAGTAAGTCCATATATATAGCATAAGATATTAAACTTTTACAGATGTTGCTGACAAGCATTACAGTGTGATTTTTGCATCACCAGAAGCAGCTATACACCAAAGATGGCGAAAAGTACTAAGGGATTGGCTGAAACCAAGAGTGTGTGTTCTAGTGTTTGATGAAGCTCACTGTATTTCATCATGGTAATGACACATACACTTAATGTAAAATTTTGGCAACTGGATCTGAAAACATGCAATGTGCAATAGATCTAAAATGATGAATTATAAATCTGTTGTACATATTATGATTTTAGGGGACTGGACTTTAGACCAGCTTATCGGAAGGTAGCAGGATTACAGAGTGTTATCAATACCTGTACATTGGTACTTACAGCAACAGCAACAAGAAAGATCCAAGAGGATATTTACATGACCCTTGGCTTTGAATCGGACACCACGAAAGTTGTTGCAGTCCTGCCGGATAGGTATGCAGGTTTATTGCCTAATTCCTTTTTTCTCTTTTATTTGACCACAATTAATTGTTATAATAATTCAAAGCTTAAAATTTCTCTTCCTTTACAGGCCAAATATTTTCTTGAACATGAAGAATTCAACAGAAAAATTTGAAGAAGAGTTGGATTGGATGGTAGAACACATAAAGGGAAAGCAGAGTCAAAGAAAAATTTTGGTTTATGTCAGATCAATTAACACATGTTATAACATCTATTTGTGGTTAATATCATCAATTAAGGACAGATTCTTTGTGCATGGAATGCCATCCCTGGAGAACAGAAGAATAGAAATGTATCATGCGAATACTGATGAAGAGAGCAAAAGCAGAATATTGACTGAATTTTTGAAGCCTTCAGGAAATGTGCAAGTTGTCATTTCTACAGTTGCTTTTGGAATGGGGATTAATATCCCTGATGTTGATATTGTAGTTCACTGGGGGCTGCCCACTTCATGTTTAAGCTACTGGCAAGAAGTTGGACGATGTGCAAGGGACAGCAGAGTTGGACATGCAGTATGTTATGGGTTCAAAAGAAGTGTATCCAAATGTGAGGACGAAATGAAAGACATTATAAAACTCAACTCATGTGTCCGTTTATCAGTACTGAAGAATTTCCATCTGCGTGGAATGAGTACCAGTGATTTTGATACCATGAAGGAGAACATCATTTGCAATGGTGATTGTGAGGAAGTTTGCAATTGCAAGAAATGCAAATGTTGCAGTGTGTGCAGCAACCTTTGCAACTGCCCCCGCCGCTCAAAAGACCACCTGCTATCATTCTTGACTTAATTCTTCGGTTGTACATGATACAATTTGTGACTGCATGTACCTTACTTTTGTATGACATTAAATGATTGCATTAGATTTCCTCTTTTTTTTTAGCATTGTATCCTTGTAACATTATCATTTGTTCTAACTTTAACTGGCTTGGTGGTGCATGTATTACATGTTATAAACTTGAACAAGGCTCAATGAGTCCCTTTATTTAATTTGATATACTGTGGAATCATTAAAATTCGGGGGGCCAATTTTCATGGATTGCTTAATTTTCACAGGTTCATGGGGACGTAATTTCGTGGATTTTTGTATACATGCAATAGGATTATGACTATATAGCTCTAATTTGTTAATTCGTGGGGGATGTTAATTCGTGGATGAGAGGTACCCATGAATTCCACGAAAATTGAGGCACCACGAAATGTAATGATTCCACAGTATGTCTGTCTTAATTTGTCACTTAATATTAAAGCAATTGACACATTGGAATAGAGTATTTAATCAGCAGGAAATTACTTGATTCTGAAAGATAGCATACTATATAAATGTAGGAGGGAATAAAATGCAATTTTAGATGAAATTTAAAAGAAATTAACAAAAGTCCTAGGCAGATTCAAACTCATGATCTGCAGTGTACAAGCTCGGGACCAAGATTGTAAATTTGAAGATAATTGGATTGACAAATTATTTACTTTTTGTTCTTCTAACCTTATTATATTAGACTTAATGTAGAATGATTTTTTAATTTCCCCATACTACTTTTAATAGTAAACAATCAATAAATCTACATGCCCCACCCCACCGTGGAAAATTTTACCTCTGATCTAATTAAAACTTTGCAAAAGTTACAGATAACAGCTAGGTGCAATAATGCATTTTTCATATCACGGGGCCATTCTTTTGATTTGATAAATGATAATTCATCGTTTGTCATAATAATGGAAATGCTTGTCATAGAAAACACACATAAAATTCCAACCAATTTTATTCAAATATTTTTTGAATAGGTAAAATGATTATCTGCTAATGGATCTTTGCCAATAACAAAAGATTCTGTTGTAAATTTTGTAAAAGCCATTCGATCAGACTGTTCAAACACACTGTCATGAAAACAAATTAAGACATTCATGATTTAATTTCTCTGCATTTGGATAGTAATTTCCCTATGATTTGCAAGTTCTTTTCTTAGTCTGATGAGTCTTTTCCTGAATGCACTGGCTGAGATTCTCTTAAACAAGACATGTGTAACGTCTGGGAAAGACTTGAAGTGTCGGCCCGGGGTTGTTGTGAAGATCTCTTCATTGCTCATCATAGAGACGAATTCAATAATATCACTTTCTCTGCTAGGGGTACTGGTTGTCTGTACAGTAGACCTCTGCATGGAAGCCACCTGCTTCTCATACACACTTCCAATGACTTTACCAACACCCACCATCTGGCTATGTCTGGCAATTGTGGCCTCAGTTAGTTGCCCTGCAGCATCTTTGACACTTTCTTCATAGAACATGTAAAAAACAGGAAGTCATCATTAACAATATGTTATCCTAAAATCTATTTATAAGAGAAGAAGAATAGGTAATTGTATATACATGTACCTTTGTACTCTTTATTAAAGAACTCCATCTGTAGATCCATTTCCAGATTTTTTCCAGGTCCACCATTTGGATTAACTGTTCTATTCCACGTAAGTGAGTGCTGGAGTCTTGGGCTAACAGCACCACTAATTGCTGACAATAGTTGATGACAAACATGGAAATACTTAGGATGATTGTTCTCGTAGAAATTCAACAAGTCAAATCTCCAATGCATAATGATGCGTTTCCCATCATTTTCCCGCAAGGCATCACGGCGTACTTTCTGGTTCAAACCATGCCACATAACTCTCAAAGCATAACATTTTTTATGGTCTGTCAGGTTGTCAGCAACTGTTGCTCTCTTCTTCTTTCCATGTTGGTAGTTCTTGCATTCCAATGAACACCACCAGTTTCCATCAGGCACATCATCTTCTTCAAGACCTAAACAGTCTAAGTGGAACCATCCCCCAAACATGCAGTCCTTGTTTGCACAGTATACCATTCCTGGATCTTGATGGGTTGACCTGCATACACAAATTTCATTTTCTGCTTCCGGGTCATTGCTTTGGTCTTGTAGAATGTGTTTTACGTATGGCTGAGTTGACAGAAACACCATATCTACAATTTTTCCTGACACATCATGAAGGAAATGCATTTGTTTGTCTTCAGTATTTGGGAAAGAATTTGGAATATCATTCAAACTCTGCATGTTCAGAACATGCATAGCAGCCAATACAACATATCCATTTGTTGCAAATTCTAAAAACTCTTCATCGTGATTAAACGATTGCTTGACATTGCTTGTCACATTACGATGGTTGAAGTAGTTCTTCAGCTGAAAGAGGGTGCCTATTTCTCTTCCACTGGAACCTTTGTACATCTCATCAAAAATGTCCTAAATGAATAATGCATCAAATTATTTGGTGATTAAACATAAAGATTTTACTTCTTCAAAAGTAATTATTCAAACTGAACGCATATTTTAAGCATCAAAATTAATGGTCACTTCACAGTAATTAATAGCTGAGACAAATGCTGTTTTTTTATTACCTGTAACAAAAGACATCTCTTATGCCATTCTTGTATGTTCATTTGCAAGCCTTTAAGCTGTTTCCATGCAGTATTCCCGTTTATTCTGGCATTCTGAGCATTGTTACCCCTTTCAACACTTAGGCCATCTGCATGTAAGAGAAGTTTGAAAGGTTGTCCATTTGGCTTCAGTGGAACATATTTGTGATACTCCTCAAGGATGTCTATGGTATCTGAAACTCTGCTTTCATCCTTATCCAGAACACCAATTGGGACCTGCAATTGAATTAATATTGTGAAGTTGCAATTTGTAAAAAGGGTTTACACATGTTTATAAATTAAAAAGTAAAATATAAACTGACCAGTTGACTTTTTGCTGCAGACACATCTGAGTATCTATGTTGGATGTGCCAGTTAATAGCATTTGCCAAAGGTTTTAAGATGGGAATGTATTCACACAGAATCCTGTGGACAATTTTGGTTAATTCAAACCGAAGATCAACTTCATCCATCTCAGATGGGAGGTAGTTTTCTAAAGGAATGGCCTTTATTCTTTCTGGTAATGGTACGTCATCACTTAGATGAAGAGTTGGTACTCTATCCCGTGCTGCATACCCTTGAACCATATTAAACATTTTATTTTTGGCATCCCTTGTTTGATGTCTGACAGTGGTTCTTTGGTTTACATTATCAAAACATAGGGAAAATCCACACCGACCTGAAATTAGAGTGATAGAAATTTTCATCCTCTATTTATTCAGTTTTCACAGATATCAAAATATTCAGAACAATTAGATGTCGCATAAATGTAAAGAAATTTTAATTGCATAATAGTAGGTTAAGTACTGTTATTACTCATCATGCATTGGTTAAATACTAGGATTTTTCTCATTCAATCATGAAATTCTCACCTTTTGGCAAAGACCTGTCACTTAAGGACATGCTTTCCTCTGAAGTACTTTTTGTTGAATTTACATCCAAGTCTGAAATAAAAAATGATGCAGGTATACATATGAACCAACATGTACTTCACCAATATTCAAATCTAATTCAATGGATTGTCTTATTCTAAACAGATCATAACAATATTAACCTTCATTTGGTTGCTGCATTTGTGGCTGAAAATATTCTCTCCTTGCGGGTGGTCTTTGAGGGGATGAAGCTGCTGATGAAGGGAAAGAATCAACAGATAGGGTTGCTTCACTGTCAGCATATGGAATGGTATAAGCACCCGAGACTGAGCTGTCTGATCTAAGTCCAAGCAAATAGTCACAAATTTCAGTTTTCCACTTGAAAACTTCAGTGTCATAGCTAGATCTGATTCGGTCTAGGTAGCTTCTGGTTCCCTTTATTCCCACGCACAGCCCCAGATGATTTAATCTGTTAAACATCTGAAAAAGCATAAGTAAAAATATGATATAGCTGGTAAAATCAAGAAACAAAACAAATAAAATTATATACAACAGAAAATGTTACCTAAAATGGAGAAATGCTATCCAGGACTTATACACAAATAAATGAAAATGAAACCCCAATTTTGCAAAATAGTGGTTTGAACATGTTGTATATATGATATACAATGTGTATGAACATAAGTTCGGGCAATTTACTAGGTTCTTACCTTAAATAGTTTTTACATAAAGAAGTTTAAACATTTTGGTAGAAATTTTTCCTACCTCTCGTTGACAGCCAGCAAGCCACATTTGAACAGAATTCAACTCTTGAAAGTAGTTCATAGATTTCGGCTTTCTCTGAAATGCCAGGATTGAACCAAGTGTGCCAATGACAGGTTTGGCTGACATACATGGCTTTGATGCGAGGCCAAAGTGATGTACAGACTTTTCTGTTGTTAGGGCTCCAATTAGGACACTCGACAGTATCGGACATTGTTCGCTTAGTTCAGTAAACTGCTTCTCCCAGTCGAATTCACCAATTTCTTCCACAGTTTTTCCACCCTTGAATGGTGATGTCTGGTTTCTGCATAAGCAGATCATTTCCATCCGAACTGCACGTTGGGCAAAGGCAATGACAGATTTCTTGAACCCTGTTCTGGCCTTAATGAGCAGTGATAACCCCCTGGTGTACTTTCTCTGTCTAATGCAATTCAGTGCTTTGTGGACTTCCCTTTCAGGCATAGATAACTAAAATGTGTAAAGATATTGATTGTATATCTGGTATAAAATACAGATATTTTGCATCCCTGATTAACAAGCCTTAAGTCTTATTAATATGTTAACACAACATTTTCATTTTGTAACATTAATTTGCATGAATTATTTGGGGGAAAAAAGAGAGAGAAAAAAACAATGATATATTGCAAAATCTGTATAACATCTGTTTAACTTGTTTATCATAGTTAGATATCATTGAATACTAGTTAGTTTGTAAAATATATATAGCTGAATTATATCTAATAGTCTCTAAAAGAAAATAAGAACCTGTGAATCATTAAAAGATTTTTTTAATTTTTAAAATCAATTTGTAATAAATTTACCTGTTTCCTTTTCTTTGGCAATGCCTGGGAAGTAACCATATCTTGCTCCTATAATTTAATCATGTATGAAATTATCTGTTTAATAAACATGAATAACTTTTTCTGACAAAATGGAAAGTTGAGAAAAAAAATACTTTTCTAGGCGAAGTGACTCTCATCCTCTTAATTTTTCGGGGAGTAGGCACCGGGCTTCTTATTTTCTTAGCTAGGTAAGTAAGCTCTCCGTGTTCCTTGATTCTGACCATAGCCTCCCTCTTTGCTGCGGATGATTTTGCCATTGACACTACTGCCCATGAACATACTGAGCAGAGAAAACGCTGGCGTTTTTGTTCGGGACTTAAAACGATGTCGAATTCCTCTTCAATCAAATCCTGTAGAGTTTTATTGACCTTATTAATGACGGCAGTTGATTTTAAACTTTTTCTGCCGCCAATAGACTTTCCTTTCTTTGTCGGAAAGGTTTTACCGCAGTTACAGCACTGATAATTACTTGTATCCATCTTTTTAACTCATTTTCTCGCCGTTTTTCAACATTGTTTTGGTTCTGTGGTGTGCGCTTCCAAATATAGACAAGCTCCGCCTCTTCCGCCTACGAGATCTCGCGATAACAAGTATGGCGGTCTAGACGAACAGTTTATGTAGTTCTACACGGATTTTTTTCAAAAGCTACTTTATTAGACGTACCCTTATAAAAAGTTTGTACTCTAAGTAATCTATATAGCATTCGTAACTTTTGTAATAAGATAAATATTGGATTTTCGATATTTATTTTTGCACCATTACGGAGATCCTATGGAATTGTAGCCCTCTCCAGTAAACATCAGATATAAAAAATCGGAGAGGGCTACATTATTGCAGCTACATGTAACTGAGTAAATCCTTTGTAAACAGTTTTATATATGGTAATAGAAAGAGAAGATAATTTTAATCAGAAGTTGTTACATAAACAATCTCATTTTTCACACTTAATTGGCAGGTTGCATTTGTATCTTGGTGTACTCCGTACCATGCATGGCGGGAGATTTGGGCTCGATTTCAATCATCTTTATAAAAGGTAGGATTTATAATGATGAGAAGACCTCATTGAGAGTGTATGTTTGATACTGTTTCCCATTGTCGTTGCTTTTCAGAATGTCTCCGTCTGGCAAATATTTGTAAATATATGTTAGTATGTAATTTTAGGGTTTTAAAACAAAGAATAAGACAAAGCGGGACTAGCAGCCAACACCGTTGTTGTTCAACACATTACGATGAACTGGTTTTAAAGATATTGTTAGTTTTTGATGTCCAGAGATAATTAAGTGAAAAGCTGTCATGTGACAGCAAACCGGGTTTTCTTTTATGTAAATTATATACATAATCCAAGTCAACACTGAATTGGTAATCACTACCTACCGTATCCAGTTCAATGGAGTACAATGTACCCTGTATGCAATATCGTGCCAAAATGTTTTTTACGTTGTTGACGTTATCAACGTCAAGTATTATATTAGTATGATTGTATAACAATTATAGGTTCAAATATTTAGAAAAAACATTTTTTTTCATAAACTATCAGAAATCAAATTTCTAGCAATATGCACATCTCTGATATATGTACAACTGATCTGCAAAAGGACAACTTCATATCTTGAAAACTGTAGGTGTTATCCGTACAATGAGGGTACCCTTTCTGCAATATTTTACCTTAAGGTAGTCCATCCATAACTAAGGTGAACTTAACAATTCTGATAGATTTAACTATTTTAAATATCTATTTAAAATTATTATGAGGCCGACATAAACCAAACTCGGGAATATATATGCAGTCGATTAAATGAACTTTTTGCACTTGGAACTTTTTTAAAGAGTTGTCTGCCCCTTGCAAAAATTAAAAAAAAATTATCAATGGTAAATAATTAATTTTTTCAGCATTATCAAAGAAAAGCTTTTGCAACTTTTTACCATGAGATTTGTGAAAAAATTATTTGTACTATAAAGATATATTTAAAAATGCATTTTCCCCATAGACTTCAATGTTAACTTCAAAATGGAATAAATTTGTTGAAATTCAAAAATTTTAAAAATTTTATGGATGAATCATTATTATTAAATAAACCCCTTAAAACCACACTTAAGATTTTAGTTGCAATCTATTAGATATGAAATATGATAGTTATGGATGGGCTATCTTAATTAAAATGACGTAAGTTCAAAAGACAGGGTTGTTTTTACAGAAATTATCAGAAATCAAAATCCTAGCAATAGTCACACCTCTGATATATGTGCAACTGATCTGCAAAAGAACAACTTTCTATCTTGAAAACTGTAGGATGAGTTATCCGTTCAATAAGGGTACCCTTATAGCAGCCGCCCGCCATTTTCACCATTTAAATAATCGGATTTTACCGTTGGAAAACCCGGTTAAAAACCAGTCATTATTTCATTTACATGAACATAACTTTGAGAATTTCCATTCACAGATTTTGCCGCAAAAATTCATCCGAAACTGCATCAATCGCAATGGACACGGTAGATATGGAGTAGTGCAAGAGACGATAATCGTTCCAGGTTTTTGCTGGAACATTGAGATAAAATAATGCGTTTCAAACGCTTAAAAGAGATTCTAGAGATGCAGTTGCAACATAAATGGTAAAAAGGACTGTTGAATAGCAGATATAAGATGGATGGATAGTGTAGTTTGTGAACTTCGACTATCGAGCTTAGAACAACTTAATGCATCTACCATAATGCATCTTCAAACGCTCAACTTAAGCTCAAAAGGTCACCCCATCCCCATCAATGCCAGTTTTAGCAAAAATGGACAGCACTTTTTAGTTGGTAACAGGGAGAATTCTAGATTCTTGAGGGGAAAATACTTCAATTTGTTCCTTAGCCCCAAATTTTTTCCTTAGCCCCCAATTTGTTCCTTAGCCCCCAATAGTCTCTCTTAGAGCTAATACACAAGACGATTGATAAAAACACTGAATATGTCTACTGTACCCGGAAGGTGTCGCTGCAGGAATATTGGTCCTGTATTGTTGCCAACCAGCTTACCAGGGCATCATTGGTTTTACATCATTCAAACTGATCAGGCTAAAGACACCGCTTCCTGAAAGGGTGCGACTCATCCATGTAATGGGAACGATGGGGTAAACTTCTCATTTCTCTCTTGTACAATGATGACCCTCTAAACACATCATATATGATGCTTTCTGCCCTGCTTTTTAACTCACTCGAGCTTTCGAGCTATTCTGATCACATCTTATCCGTCTGTAAACTTTTTACATTTTGAACTTCTTCTCTAAAACCGCTTAGAATGGGGGTCTATCAGTTAAACTTCGGGCTCGATCTTTCGTATATCGAAAACCAGTCTATGTTACAAGCAGCCAACTTGAAGTTAAATGGAGATGAATTTGGTTGTTGTGCAACAATTTAAGTGCAAAAGAAATATTTGAAACATCCAAATATATTTGTGCCGTTTATGTGAAGTATATTGAGGTTAAATATTTCAATGCGGAAGGTGTCGCTGCAAGAATATTGTTCCTGTATTGTTGCCAACCAGCTTACCGGGGCATCATTGGTTTTACAGCATTCAAACTGATCAGGCTAAAGACACCACTTCATCAAAGGGTGCGACTCATCCAGGTAATGGGAACGATGGGGTAAACTTCTCATTTCTCTCTTGTACAATGATGACCCTCTTAACACATCATACCTGATGTGTTCTGCCCTGCTTTTTAACTCATTTGAGCTTTCGAGCTATTCTGATCACATTTTGTCCGTCTGCCTGTTCGTCTGTAAACTTTTTACATTTTGAACTTCTTTAAAACCGCTTAGAATGGGGGTCTATCAGTTAAACTTCGGGCTCGATCTTTCATATACCGAAAACCAGTCTATGTTACAAGCAGCCATCTTGAAGTTAAATAGAGATGAATTTGGTTGTTGTGCAACAATTTACGTGCAAAAGGAATATTAATTTGAAACATCCAAAATATATTTGTGCCGTTTATGTAAAGTATATTGGGGTTAAATATTTCAATGCGTTGACATTTTCATTTGTGACGGTGGTTTTAGCTTGCTTTAATTTTCGTTTAGCATGTTAAGTTC
Source organism: Magallana hongkongensis (assembly GCA_015776775.1). NCBI lineage: Eukaryota > Metazoa > Mollusca > Bivalvia > Ostreida > Ostreidae > Magallana > Magallana hongkongensis. Next base: position 3,598,852 of record CM027467.1, on the reverse strand, counting down.
AAAATGAGAGGAATCGTCGTCTTTATTTTCGAATTTAAAATATTTACGTGTAGACCAGTTAATCAGACAACTGATTGTTTACATGTACCTGCGCAAAATCTGATGGACTAACAACATATTATAGAATACCACCGGCGTCGGAAGCAAATTGAAAGTGTTGGGGGGGGCTAGACTTATCCTCAGAAATTTTGGGGAAAAAAATTACTAATTCCCAAAATTATGAAAATCCTAATCCGGGGGGGGGGGGGGGGGGGGGGTAATCCTATAGTTCCCAAAACAAAACATCTTACCTACCACCCCCCCCCCCCCCCCCCCCCCCAATCACTTATATTTCCTACACGAAAAAGTGGGGGCTGAACCCTCTATGATGCTATGTGCCTAATGGTTTGGTCTAATTTGGCAAAAAATAAAGTGGGGGGGGGGGGGGCTAAGCCCCCCTAGCCCCCCCCCCCCCTGTTCCGTCGCCTATGAATACTATTCATTATGTTGGTACATGTAATTCGGTACGATCTCTACGTAATGATTGATTAATGTATCATGTTTCATTAAGATGCTCAGCAATTTCAATCTAAACGGAGATTATTCTCGCTGCTAGAAATATATTAGTATATATACGATGAAAAAAAAAGTGTTTTCTTTGTTTTAGTGCATTTTGTGCTATTTTTAATTGTTTACAAATTTCTATTTACTAACCTGAGAGTCAAGCTTCCAGTTATAAGCAAGATACAGAGCTTTGCGCACAATGCTACTGTATGTTTGTACACAAAGCTGAGGTCCTGCTTTAGTTCTTTAGTTCGTTTATATTTTAAATGCAGCTATGCTGAATAGGAAATACCAAGTTTAGAAATCTTAAAGTTGAATCTAATAAACTCATGTGAACAAAAACATGACTCGAACCAAACTTGTATCTTTTTTACAATTCTACGCTTGAGCTAGCTGAAAGTTTAGTTGATCAATAGAAATATCATGCAAAAAGGATGATATGCTGTAACTACTTTCTGGTGCCCCTTCTTCAACGATGAATTGCATAACATCTACACAAATTTTTGATAGTTTTCGAATACAATTAAATAAAAACGACGTCTTTTAAACAGTTTCCATGTCCTGACGTTTTAAGAGCAGAGAACAACGAGCAGTGCTGAGGGTACAAGAGGAATTTCTCTACGTGTGTGGTAGTACCTTATTCCCAGGAGGGGATATGCAAGACAAAATCCTTGTAAAAGACTCTGCGCATTGCGGGGCACCCATCGAGACGACATATTACTCTGGTATTTACAGTTTTCTCAAAACTATAATGTATTGTTTAGCAAAGAGGAAAACAAAGCTCAACTTTTCATCTGATAATTTATTATCATTTCAGGAAATGAATATTTGTTTCAACGGTGGGGACACTGAGAGATCACCAGGAATAGGGAAATTTGGCAACTAGAGGAAGAGTATGGGATAGTTAGACCAATCTGTCAAACCTGCTATTCTGTTGGCAAAAAACAGACACTAGATGTGCCAAACAACTTATAAAAAAAACGTTGCGCAACATTACAGTTTCATAAAATGCTCTGTAACATAACAAAATAATGCATCAATACAAAATGAATGTGTATTTTGTTGTTGTTTTTTTCGTCCTCCGACTTGACTTTTCTTGAAAAAAATCCGGAAAACTAAAAATCCAATTATGGAAGCCTAACCATAGCATGTTTAAATAGACACAATATCATTTTATTTGTACACAATATTATTTTATTTGAATGTACAATTATAAGTAATTATTCTTAGTTAATTTAACATCAACACTCACTATCAATATTTTAAATCTGAAGTAATTGAAAATTGGTACATTGCTACTGGTATATAATCATAGTGTTATTACTCTGTGTCCTGAAGGCTGTTTACAATTGAATTAACAGCTTGACATATGTTCTTAACCTTCTAATAAAGCGATTCTTGGGGTTCTTTCATTTTTCTTATGATAAATATTGTTGTGCAACCATGTTACAAACAATACGCAAACACCTTTGATGTCACGACTGCTAGCTAAACAAGAAGAGTTCTGAGTTTCAAGGTTGGCAATGGACACTGATCCAGAAAAGCTTACGATCTCAAACTTGTTTTATTGTCTTTGATGTCGTAGTATTGGTCCCAATTATATTTGAGGCCAATAATGAATGTACCACTAAGAAATGACTAAAACAATATGTGATGTTTTTAAATCATTGTGTGCCTTGGTTAAGCTAAAAATATTAATTTAAAAAATATATAAATGTATAGTTTAATTTCAACTTCTTGATTAATAGAATATTCATTTATAATCAAACTGGCTAAAGAATAAAAATTAAGGGCGACAAACATTAAAATAATTCCAGTAATTTAAATTAAAAATTAATATCCAAATATTTTACAAAGTTTAGTTACTTTAAATGTTTTTATGCTAACTGCTTTTAGCACAGTACATTTAAACATTCATTTGTAACATTTCTTGCATTTGATTAAACAATACAATTCTAAAGAGAGATTTTTTCAACAAATAACGAGTTTTTTTGCATCAGAAAAAAAACCCGCTATCTTTAAAAACACACTTTTGAGAACGATAATCACACGATCAATGACATCTTGGCAAAAGAATCTTGATCTTTGCCAAATCTCGATCCTATATAAATATTTGCAAGTGAAACTTGGAAAAGCTTGGATTGGAGGACCTGGATTAATCAAATTACTGAGTTACTAAAAGCCGGGCTCTTTTAATGTGTCTTTATGCATATTGTATAGTAGACTGAAAATATATCTCACTCTCTCTCATGCTTTTAATGTCGGCAAAGCGTCAGAGAGAGAACAAATTTTGTAAGCGGCTGTAAACAAAAATATGTCTGTCTAGAAGGAAAAAGTTCAACAGTTGCTGCCTTGAATTTTGCAACAAGCCTTATACCGGTATATTCATCCCCCATTTCTACAACGCGCATGGAAGTAGTTCATGGAAATTCATGCGCATTGTTTATGTCAAAAATGCAGTCTTGTTTTAAAAACACGTTATAATAAGAAAACTAAAAAAGACAATTTTTTTTAAATCAAAAGAAAAGAAACGAAATGCAAACACTTTTCACAAAACGGCGGAAACTTTTATTTTGACGCTGTTTCGTTTTTTGTTTACTTTTCAAGTTTGGCTATTTATAGTAACATTGGCAATTTGCCTGCCTACAGCCTGGACTCTGCTTTCAGCAGAGCCTGGCTAAAAATCATGTCAGATTATCCATTATGACTTGGCCAGGATTGCAACATGACCGCCCAAGACTGAAGGTCCCTTATGGCTATTAATTCCATTTTAAAATTTTAATGTATAAAATCTTTGTATAGGATAAAGCACCTCTCATGATCATGCGTTGTTCAACAGCTTCACTTTGCTATTGTTTAGCTTATATTAAACGCTTGTAAATAAGAAAAATTTGATATATTAGTTCAATATAAAAATAGCAAGTTTGAATATACACAGTTTTACTTCATATGTTCAGAATTAAATGAAACACCAAATTAACCTAACATTTATCAACAATATTTTCATTCTCAAGATATTTTAAATGGCACATCGCTTCTGAAATATGTGGTGCATTTAAATCAATAAATGACTTTGTTAAGCAAAACGGAAGTTAAGTCAATTTAAAAAATATAAAAATATTAAAAGTAACCAACTTTGTGAATAACAAAATTCCTGAATAATCAAATATAATTTGTCAAAGAATAAAATTTACATCCAGCATACATTAAAGTAATTTCAGTAATTCAACTTCATTAAATGCCTTTGTTCAGCAAAAAAGAAAAAAATATGTACTCAAACTTTTCAAGTTCATGATGAACAGATGTTTCATAAATAATCAAAATCATTGGTCCAAGAATAAAAAAAAATACAGCTAGCATACAGCAATTTAAATAAAAAAAAATATCCAAATACTTTACAAAGTTAAGGTACTTGAAATGTCTCTATGTAAAACGTCTCACCAACAGTGCCAAAAAACTAGGTATACAGTGACTTTTGAATTTTTGTCAATCATGGTTTAAACACACTCAACATCATCATCCCCCCCAAAACATTGCTCTCACAAATATTTACAACAATAAAATAATAAGTCCTTCTTTTGAAAACAACAACATTTGAAAATATTGCAGGAAGTTTACAAAGATCTGCTAGTTCTCCCCGGATTTTCTATTAAACAGCACATTCATAATAGAGGTTATTTGAACAGATGAGCAATTTTTTGAACAAAGAAAAATAACTCCTAGATATCTGTAATTACAGAAAACGCAAGTCTCTCGCCATTGATGGTATCATTTTCCGATGTACTGTTTGGACGCTATTTTTATAAATACACTTTTCTGAACGATAAGCATTCTGAATATCTTCATCTCACAAGTGATACTTGTTCTTGGCTGAATCTCGATCCTGTATAAATATTTGCAAGTGAGTCTTTGGATATAAAGCTTAGTAGTGATTAACATAATTGTATGACTGGTTATAATTGGAGGGCCTGGATTGAAAATCATGTCAGATTATCCATCATGACTTCGCCTGCATTGTAAACATGACCCCCCAAGCTTAAGATTAATGGTTTCCTATGGCCATCAATTCAATTTTATAATTCTATTGTATTCAATCTAATTACAGAATAAAGCGACTCTTGTGATCTTGATTTGTTTATTAGTTTCACTTTGCTACTTTTTTTAATATTGTGCTTTCAGAGCACGGTTGACGGCCAAACGGATTTATTGGTAGTACATGATTAAATCTTGTAACAAGGTTAAATCCTTGCTAAACATACTGGCTAACCATTTCAATATTATATTGAGCTTATCGTTAACATATTATAGCAATATCTTAATTCTCTAGTTATTTAAAATGGTTCATTGCTACCAAAATATATAAGTTTACTCAAATTGAAGGCTGTTTACTATTAACAATTTGAAGTTTTTTCCTGACCTTTTGATTAAGGGATTCTAGGGGTTCCTTCATTTCTCTCTTCGACGTCAATGCTTAAACTTATCCAGATAAGCTTACGATCTCAACTTGTTCATTGTCTTGTTGTGGTGGTACTGGTCTCAATTATAGATAATGTGCCACCAAGAAATGACTAATGAAATATATCATTTTCCTTTGCATCAGAACTCCTTGAAATCTGCTATCTGCATTTACAGAAAACAAGTCATAATCTTTTTGAAATCAATAAAGATAAAATAATATATATAATGTGTAAATTTTATTCTTTACTTCATATAAAATTTACATAGTTTAAAAGCACTTATTATATAAAATTTGACACCGATGATGGAATTGATGTTTAAGCAGGAAATATCAAAATTTGATAAAGCTATCGCTTTGGTACTTCTTTTTGGTAAAATGATTATGAATTTGATAAAAAAAGAGAATCAATTGCTATTTTTCTTTACATTGAAATTAAAATAATTAGTAGTCAAGAATGAAGCACAGAGAGAGAGAGAGAGAGATGGTTGAAAGTATTCAATATATCCTAATGTCTTATCACTGATAAAATTGAATTTTTATTTTACCGCATTATTTCTTCAACGTTTCTTATCCTCAACTTTTAATTTACTTTTTATGAAAGCAGGCACGTAGCATCAGAGCCCCCCCCCCCCTCCCCCCCTTACTTTTTCTCGCAGCGAACATTTTCCTAAAAAAAATTAAAATTTGCATATTAAAAAATGAAAATAAGATAAAGCCATTTTCCATTTTTTGGATCAGTATGCTTCCCCTTTCCACTCTCAAAAGGATGCTACATGCCTGGAAAGTGCGAAATCTTGTTTTTAAACAATATACTTTAATAGCATACAGTAAACTGTATCCAAATTTTACACTTATTTTCCAACACTTAATCTTAGACATTGTACCCTTATGAAATACTACTTATACCAAAAACTAAACCCTAGGCAATATAAAACTAAATTTTTGGTAGGGGTACACTGTTAACTTCCAATTCCCTTTATTTCAGTTCTTACCCCCCCCCCCCTTTTACAAAACGGCCAAAGTACAAAACGGTCAAAGTATATATGAGAGCATGTATATAGGTACATATTCGTCTTCAACTACTAGCTAGTTATCGTATTTTATTAAAAATAAATTCCTAAAAGTGAAAGAAGAAAATTGTACCTCTAGGCGCTCAAATTAAAAACATTAAAAAATGTAATTGGTCTTCGGAATTATAAGGATTGTTGTGTACCAGGCGTGAACTCATGTGACGTTTTATAACCTTACACACTTGATCGATGAATACACTCGAATGAAAAATGTTGTCATGTGATGTATGATAGAGCTATAATTATCAATGCACAGGCGTCGGAGTTGAGGGATGGGGGGGGGGGTGCCCCCAACTTGTAAAATTAGACATAGCCGTTTCAATTTTTTTGTTTGCTTGTCAAGATTTATGATGAGGTCTAGCTAGCCCCTCCTAATGAGCTACCGACTGCTATGTATTAATTGACAGGCATATCACTCTATTTTACTAAGGCACACCCTTTAATTTCATCTTTATTCAAATGACTACAAATCAAGACGATTTTCCGCTGTAATATTTTCCTAAGAATAGCGAAAATATATACATCCCCGTAAAGTAGTTTAAATTGTTTTATAGAGGTCGTTTTTATGTAATTGTGTCTGAAAACCCATCAAAGTTGGCGTAGATTCATCGTATAAGGAGGGGGTCCCAGAAAGTAGTTACAGCATATTATCCTTTTAATTTTTCTGTAAAAGTATTTAACGTTTAGCGAGACATTTCTAGTGATCAATCCAAGTTTTAGCGTCAATCGTAAAATAATAAGTAAGATACAGAGCGCACAATTCAGTAAAGAGAAATTTGAATGTTTTTTATCGTTAAAAATAACTCGAAGTTCACAGCGACGTCACATTTGACGGTACCCGATCGACAGCTTAGAGAGTCCGGAAAAAAGAGAGATAACATGCGCGGATCTAGAAAATTTTTCCGGGGGGAAGGACGGTCCGCAGGAAAATTGTGTTCGTCGGGGAGAAGGGGGGGGGGGGGGGTAATCTGTCCGGGGGGTCGGGACTCCTTCGACCCCCCCCCCCCTTTCTAGATCTGCACATGGATAATTTGATTGGCGCAAAACTTTTGATCATGAAAGTGGTTTATGTTCTAAGTAAGTTAGATCATATCAAATAAAATATATATGCAATTAACCGATTTGCACTAAAATGAGCAATATCTATTTAAAAGTGTAATCCATATTTACAAATGCATACGTTTACATACGCGCAATTTTTTTTTACTTTCGCTGCGTTTCAAAAGAGACTTGTTACTTCTAAAAGAAACACAATAAAATAGATTTCCAATCCTAATGGTTATATTATATACATGTATTTCATTTTGCTCGATGGTAGGTTTCTTTTAATTTTGTATCGTTTCGTTTCTATTTCGTTTCGCACTTACCAGGTACCCCCCTTTTTCCATATCACAGCCCTTGGACTGATATTGGTGTCTCAGGCTGATATTGGCTGCGATATGGAATTAAGAAATGAAGATAATAATTTTCTATTGATCGACGTACCAAATAAAAAATTGACCAGAAAACTTCATAAATGCGCGTAGTTTTGTATTCATACGCGCCGCTTCATTGAAATTATTTTCAGTTTTGATAATGACACTTCACATTCTATGATTTGAAAATGTTTTATTAAAGGATAAAAAATGAAGATAACTTTTCTATTGATTGACGTATCAAATATGTAAATGAATCTTAATAAAAAATAATTTAATATTTTTAGTGACAAGCTGATATAGATTTTTTTTTTTTGGAAAAAAAAGGATATGGATATGTACATGGACACATAGACGTGGAGGATATGGACGATGACATTGGTAAAATTCTTATTTGTACACTAAGATCCTAGTAATAATGCTAATGAAATGATATGAAATTATATTGATTTTATTTATGACTATATTTACATCAGTAGAGAAATCAATAATTATAAATTATGCAGTGTATGTAAATGTTATTTGCATGTACATGTAGATCTAGCCTCTTCCGACAGCTATGGAACATCAGATCCATCGGGAAGTGAATCAGGTACATGCAATCGAAATAATATGATACATGTTGCAAAGATTTTAATCAAATCTACGGTATTTTAAGTGCATGGTAACCGCATTTTTGAAAATGATAACTAAATGTATAACACTCATCGCATGTGATATTTATCTTCTTGATTAACAAAAGAAGGCAAAAATTCATTTACTGCACTATTCCAGAGTAAAGAAATGTATACCAGCCTGCTGATGTAGCGATTAGTTATGTTTAAAAGAAGATGATTATATTTTTGTATGAAATTTGTATCCTGATATTCTTCTTTCTTTCTCTCCTAAAAAAGGCTCGGATATGGATGAAAATAGGGCTAGAGAAAATGCAGCAAAAAGTAAATTCTTTTTACAAATTTCCAATTTTATTTCACCGTCCGATAAAGGTAGGCATAAAGTAAAATTATTTTTGTTTCACAATACATTTTATGATACATGTACCTATATTATAGAAAAGCGTGGAAGACTGGTAGGATCAGCCCACCGAAGATCAGAGTCTCCTACTGAAGATTTTGGAGGTATATTAAATATTTCAATGAGTTTCTGCATATAATTTGCTATGGGTCATAATTTTACATGCCTTTTTGAAAAGAGACACATGGGCCATATCGCTCACCTGAGCAACAATAGCCATAATAAAATTAGATTTATTGAGTCAAATATTAAGAATCTGGATAATGCAGTACGTACAAGAATAGATTCTGTGTTTTTAAAAAAAAGTCAATTTTTCTCCTGATATTCTTCTGTTGTAACACTGAGCCCATTTTGTAACAGGTTGTTCTTAATTTTGTCCCTTTGAAACAGGATGTGGCACTTCATTTTCCCTTCACCCAATAATGCCGTGGCAGAGTTTATTTGAAATTGGCCCAGTGGTTCTGGAGAAGTTAAAAATTTGAAAAATTTACACACAGCCGGACCGACGCCTGACAAAAAGTAATCAGAAAAGCTTGCTCCAGCTCAAAACGTTCATATGTTATGAATATTAATATCAATTTTGATTAAAATGTTTAAATGACCATGATCATGACTACTTATATAACGTAGGTTTATACTCTTTTGAATAGTGAGAGAGCCTAGGAAGAAGAAAATGCTGGCTTTAGATTGCCTTGTTGCCATCATGTGCTGTGCTGCCATGTGTCTGGGACTGTGATCTCTCAAGAACTCATGGTGGCCAGCAGAGAAAACGTGCAATCACTTTCTCACACCGAAAGGAAGCAGTGGCCATCATGTGCTGTGCTGCCATGTGTCTGGGACTGTGATCTCTCAAGAACTCATGGTGGCCAGCAGAGAAAACGTGCAATCACTTTCTCACACCGAAAGGAAGCAGTGGCTACTAGATTATTTTTTGAGCCATTCAAAGTAATTCATCATTTAACTTTTTACATGTATTAACCATTTCTACAAGACCTTAGACTTTTTGTAGAATGAAACTATCTGAGTGGCCAGCAATAAAATAGACAGTCTAAATCACATTGTTGTTTAACACAACTATTGAAGTCCAAGCTTTTGTTAATAATTCTTAAAGAAAAATAAGTTTGGTTGTAACACCTTGATTAGGTGAACATATTTATCAAAGTAAATTTGAAATAAATTTCAATTATTATTATTATTATATACAGTTATGATGAAGAAACCAAGAAATGGAAATTTTTGTACATAATCGGAACTGTCGGCGTATGCTGCACTGCTTTTAGACAAATCCTTGGCATTCCCTCTTCAACATTTTACGCAGTCCGAAAAATCTTTTTTTTAAGTACGTATAAAAACGTTGTTTTTTATGAAATGCAATGGTTTTAATTACATTGATCTCCCTTAATGGTTGGTGTTTTGTTGTTTTATTGGTCTCTTACTAGATATTCGAGGACATACATAGTCCTATATGCACAGCTTCGGATGTAATCATATCTATCAAAACAAATTCACAGTATTGATCAGCAATCCAATTTTAATATGCTGTGTTTCATGTTTACACATATTGGTTAATAATTTAATTCTGGTTGTAACGCACCATTTGATTGGATAGAAAATTTTTGTTAAATTTGTATAACATGACTTCGTTTTACAAAAAAAACTTACGACAAATCATGAATATCTTGGTCGTAATTTGGCCCAGGGTGCTTTTTAAAGAAGATCTTACGACTTAAGATCAAATTACTGATCATTGATAATCCATGCTTAAAATGAATAAGCAGACAGACAAATCAACTTGAAAACGATTTTTGACTGGTATATTGAACCTTTGTAAACAAAACGGGGCCCGAGCCTTGTTTTTGGAACGCAGTGACTTTTGGGAGTTGATTTTAATCAACTCTCCTATGCAGTTACCCAGACAAACCAAAAGTAAACAGTGTTTGGACCTCAGCACAAATCATTGCTGTTATATATGGATACCGCTCGTGAAAGGATCTCCTTTCACGAGCGGTATCCATATATAACAGAGAGCGAGATGAAAGGTCTAATTTTAATTAGATTGAATCAATTTATCATATGTTGAAGTTAACATTGAAGTCTATGGGAAAAATGCATTTTTAAATATATTTCTTTAGTACAAGATATTTTCTCGCATTTCTCTTGGTAAAAAGTTGCAAAAGCTTTCTCCATCTTCGAATATGCTTAAATAATTCATAGTTTGCCATACATATTTTCAAGCTATACACGCTATAACTTGCGTCAATTTTGAATAAAGGGGAAAATGTATGTGTTTGATTACTAATAAAAGTTACCTTTATGCTGTTAATTATAATGCTCAATTCGATCACATAACAATTATATCAAATATTAATTTTAAACAATAAAAAATATTAGTTTTACTGTCAGGAAAGTAATGCCTCCTCGTGAATATCAATCTATCACGTGATATCGACAGCTAAATTTAGTCTATCATACCACAACTGGTGAAGGGTCAACATCTTCATAATTGTGATAGTTTCACAAAGGAAAGAATATTTTCAGTAAAGCATAAATTTGTCCGATATACAAGTACAAAAAAATATACAAGCCTGTGGGTAGATATGAATACTTCCTTTAAAAAATGACGTCGACCTGTGTTTTCCCCCTATGTGCTATTTATAGATCCTATAAGTGTTAATGCAGAAGTAAGGGTATCGTGAATGACAAACGTATTTTACTCATTAAACATTTCAAATTAACAACTGTTAAGCATATAAAAAATCAAGTTGGATATTTAATTAGGCAAACAATAACGACCACCTAGTTCTCCGCGGACATGCGCAATGAGGTCGGTTTCGCTCTTCCTTCATCAATATTCATGAAAAGGTATATTTTCCTGGCAGGAAAATAAACAATTAAAAATCTATATCTTTGTAACGAGATGGAATTCACCATTGTAATTTACAGATTAAGGATAACTTTTATAAGTAGACAAACACATGCGTTTTCACTGTCATTCAAAATTGACGTAAATTATAGCGTGTTTAGCTGTAAGAAAATGATTTTTTAAAAATTTTCCTTAAGGGCAGACAACTCTTTAAAAACGTTTTAAGTGCAAAAAGTTCATTTAATTGACTACATACATAAACCCAAGTTTGGTTTATGTCAGCCGCATAACAGCTTTAAAAAATGTACATGTATTTGATGTAGTATAGACCAATCTAAATCGTTAAATTCACCTTAGTTATGGATGGACTACCTTAACGAGATGGGCAAACTGGTTTTGGCTATGCATCCATCATGCATGTCTTAGTATCCAAAAATTAATAAAATTGACGTCTCATTTCAAACAAACATTCTTAGTCTACTAATAAAAACAGTTCTATACGTCAAAAGCAAGGACATGGCTTTTGAAAAGATTCGCACTTCAACTGACAAAAGGGTTTGGTTATCCCCAAAGACATCAATAAAAAAAGGCACAGAAAATCAAGAGCCAAGTACGCATGCCTTGGAAAGAATTGATACAGACTAGCTACCAGATAACATTGTTTCATCACTCCAGGAAAATGACGATTGCGACATACAATCTGTTTTGGAAACAGTTGATAATGAAACCATGGCAAACAGTAATCATTCAAGGAATACTCATACGAACTGCGAAAGCATAGCTTTCACAGAAGCAATCGAGTCACACCTTGACGAAATAGACATCTTTGCAATCATTGCACAAGAACAGTCGCATGAAAATGTTCTGACAAGAAATACTTTTTTTTATGTAAATGGTTTCATTTCGAACACAGTTCTCCAATATCCCAAGTCTGATGAAAAAACTAGAAATCATTGGAGCACTTTACTTATAAAGGATGTAGAATCGAAATTGAAGTCTAAAACGTCTTTGCCTGTCTAACGAAAAACGAAATCAATGTGATAAGTAGAGGATTGATATCAGTGTTGCCAACGACCCTTACTGATATGAAAGTTTCTTGGAAATTTTTAGAGCTTTTTTAGGATTTAATGACATTAGTCAAGAACAATATCAACGTAAACCCAAACAAAATAATGTCAAATCTCTAAAACAGCTCGTAATTCAAATTATGCAGTCAAAAAATACCCTAAGTCTGCTTTATCTGCAGCATATGCTTTTTATTGTTTTCCTTCCATGTTTGACCAATGGCAAAAGGAGTCTACAATCGGCACAGATGTAAAAGTAGAAGAGTTTGAAAATGATATTCCGGTCTGGTTTTCTTATCCAGAGCGTAATGTAAGCACAGGGGAAATGCTGTGCAAGAGTCTAGACTGCTCACACAACTTTAAAACACATCTTGGAGTTCTTACATGTACATTTGAATTTGGCAACGTAACAAGTGAAGGCTGGAAAGCATGCGCCAGATCCAACGCAACTGCCTTAAAATAAATCTTTGTTACTTATTTGAAGATGGCATTTAATTTCCTGCAATTCAACTGTACGTGAATCAAGCCGAGGTGAGCTATGTGGTCCATGGACCTCTTCATAAGTAAACCTAATGACGTTGCACACAGTGTTGGTGTTAATTTTGGTAACGTAAAAATGGTCATTTTCTTTCATAAAGTCATGATGTGTTTCACTAAGCACAACATACAAATAAATTTTAAACTGAATAACTTTATATTAATATTTTTTCACATTTAATAGATTTTGTAAATCGATATTGTTATTGAAAGAATACATTATTAAGCAATATCAATGTTTTAAAGCACATGATACGCCCACAGCTTTCAATATTATTAAATGAACTTCCTCTGAAATTCGTAATGTGTCACTGTCAAGAATAGCCCCCGATTCACAAATTACCTACAAAATTCTCCATTCCCAATTTTGTCTATCATTCTCTGTTTCCTTCTTTATATATAAATTTTACATCGCTGTGCAGCTGTCAAGGATCTTGTTTAATTAATAACAATACATGTTCATCGCCACATCACGTTTAATGGTAATGCGTTAATTTACATATACCCGTAGAACAAAATGTCGTCTTTATTTCATTTGTAACATTAGATTAATTCGACTCGCCAAGTTTGTGATCTTAAGTTGATAAATGTCTAAATGGTTATACTTTCAGCAGGTTTTCGAAAACCTGTTCGCATATGTCATCCTAAATATTGACAACTCTGCCAAGGTGAAGCCATCAGACTTAGGAAAGGAAATTTGTTCCTAAACCATTAAACCAGCAGAATCTTTAGGAACCAGTTGGACTAATATTGTTAATCTATTGTTTTTCAGAAGTTTAAATGTGTTAATAACCGGCACTTAAACATTTTTTCCTTAATCTGAAAGGGGGGGGGGGCGTACTTGTCTTCCTTTAAAAAAATGTCGGGCCAAATGTATTGTTAAATATTGATATTTTTTCGTTTTTTTTTTACTGTAAAACAGTAAAGAAACCCGCGTGAAGAGGTTGTGGATTTGAAAGCTTTGATGACGTACCCTAGCCAAGCTTTTCAGATGTCTGCCGGGTCATTCAAAGTTAGTTTTTACACTTAAAAGAAAAAAAAAATTACAGGCCATTTCAGTTATTTTTTATTAAATGAGTTTGGTTAGTGTTTATAGGTGTAAAACCATAAGATTAAATTTAATTGTTTTAATCAGAATTAAAATAAGGGTACAACCCCCGCTAAAAAAGACCAAAACTCAATTATTTTTTATCTATATTATAAAATAACACATGAATCTATTTAACTGTCCATTTTAAATAATGCTCTTTTTTTTTAAATCTGTTAATGCTAATATGAGTACATCAACCAATTTCTATTCTTTTAATATCATTTTATTTCAACTCAACTCTTTATGCATGAGGACTTTGCGTCCTCATGTTAACAAACATGACTGGAATCAAACGATAATTCTCATGGTAAGCAGCCATTACACATTTTGAAACATTTTTCAACACAATAAGAATAATATATCGGGGCAGGCCATTTTTAGCTAGACGGGCGGGGATGATAATAAAAAATAATTTTATGTGGCCTGACACAAGGTTAGTGTCAAATTTTAGCTTCCCATTATTTCCATTAATACAAGAAATGAAACAGACAAATAAAGCTTTTTTAAACTATGACCTTAAATTCCCCCAATTGAGCTTTAATCAAGGTCATGACACACGCTTAGGTCAAAAGCAGTCTGTGTGAAGTAAGAGCTTCCAATGTTTCTTCATAAGTTATGGACCTAACACGAATTTTGCACTGCTTTCTGCCAGTGACCTTGCCCGAATGACCTTTAGTCAAGGTCATTACACATCCTTAGGTCATAAGCAGTCTTTGTGTGAAGAAACTTCCAGTGTTCCTTCATAAAAAAGATAAGGACCAGACACGAATTTTCACAGACGTTACAATATATACCCCTCAAACTTCGTTTGCGGGTATATGTGTATGGGTAAATGTGATGAGATTTAGTTTTATTTGTTTTAGTAAAACATTTTGTACATTCAGGAAATTAAGATTTATTTTAGTTTTATGTTTTCTCCTGCAGATTGAAATAACTTTAATTAGATATAATAACTTTAATCAGAAATGAATATGAATTTAAAGAACTTACATATATTACCAGAAAGTGTTCAGCACAGACTCCACCCAAATGCCAACCAGTGCCCTTTCTTTGAATGATAACAATTCATGATGCTCATGTGAACCAAAGAAATGAGAGACGGAAGAAAATGGGGAAAAATGACGACAAAAGAAGGAGCCGATGCGTAAGTGCTCGATATGATAATAAGTACCTTTAATTTTAATTTAGTGATACAGATCCTTCTTTTTGCAACCACATTTTGATGCCATCAATTTTAAGTATGTCTTGATATGAACCTCAAATTAAAACTGACATTTTTTTTCAGAAGCAACCCAGTACGAGAAATGAAGTTTGTGGATTGGGATCGCCCAGAATAGTGTTACAATTAACAAATACATACAATTAAATACATAGTTGATTGCCATAGATTTCGGTGGATTTTTCCTCTTTTCAATTATTAATTCACTATTTAAACGGGGATATTTTTAAGGCTAACACCGATAAGCAATTACCCAAAATAATGAAATATCTGAAAATGAGTGTGAACAGGTGTGTGGGAGTAAAGATAATTTTTAAACATTGTATGCATTAACACTTATACATCCATTTTTGTCCTGCCCTAGAGTCAAACCCATACTCCAGGGGACATGAAATTTAAAATTTTAGTAGAGGACTTACTGGTTAACATAATTGTTTTGCCTCGGACTAGAATGTCTCGACGTCATTGGATGAATAGCGTCACGTGATTGCCTTATAAACTTCTTTAAACGGCAAGTGTCAAAATTTATACGGCAACATGGAGAACGTTAGGTTATTTGAGCTGATTATTTACACAAACGTTTAACCATACCTTTAATTATTAAGCCCAAAACTATTTAGAGTGAGCCCCCTTTGCCCGTGACGTAGTTATTATGATCCTACAAATAGCATCCATGTTTGCACAATCGACTGACGAGGAAGGTAAAACATTATTGAATTAAGCTATGAATTTAACTGTTTTATTTTTTATTTTTTTTTTGGTTTATTTACATTAACTGTAGGTCCTCGACAAAACAAAGCACTTATTAGGTTTACCGACACCACAAATTTCTGTAAACTAGTCAGTAACAAACCTATTAAGTAATGTTATTAAGGTAGATTTTTCAACATTATAATGCATTAACAGTATAACCCTCCCCCCCCCCCCACCCCCCGGTCCTGAACCCCTGACCCAGGGGCCATGGATTTCACAATTTTTGTAGAAGAGTTAGAGGACATCATAACCATAAATTAAGTTGTGTTTGTCCACATGTGTGGGAGTTAAGAAGATTTTGTAAGATTTAATACATTTTAACTATATGGCCATATTGGCCCCACCCTAGAGCCAGAACCCGTGACACAGGGGTCATGAAATTCACCATTTTGGTAGAGGCTTCATTGCATCATAATCATGCAATTAGTTTTTAACAAATATATTTTGGAGTAAGAGAAGAGGATTTTTCTAAGATTCAATACATTTTTACTATATGGCAATATTGGTCCCACCCTAGAGCCTGAACCCCTGACACAGGGCTCATGAGTTTCCTAATTTTGGTAGAGGCTTCATGGACATCATAATCATGCATTTAGTTTTTAACAAATATACATGGGAGTAGAGAAGATGATTTACAAAGATTCAATGCATTTTTACTAAATGGCCATATTGGCCCTATCCCAGACCCAGGGGTCATGGATTTCATAATTTTGGTAGAGGCTTCATTGCATCATAATCATGCAATTAGTTTTTAACAAATATATGTTGGAGTAGAGAAGAAGATTTTTCTAAGATTCAATACATTTTTACTATATGGCCATATTGGCCCCACCCTAGAGCCTGAACCCCTGACACAGGGCTCATGAATTTAGTGTTTAACATGCGAGTAGGGAAGAGGATTTACAAAGATTCAATGCATTTTTACTGATTGGCCATATTGGCCCCACCTCAGACCCAGGGGTCATGAATTTCACAAGTTTGGTAGAGGGCTTCATGGACATCATAAACATGCAACCAGTTTTATCCTAATGTGTGGGAATAGAGAAGATTTTTGAAAATTTGGCATCTTTTTAGCATATTTGGCCCCACCTGTGGTGCCCTTGGTGTGGTAGAGCTATGAACTTTACAATCTAAATTCCTCTTACCACAGAGATGCCTCACATAAAAAATGCTAACAACTGGACTTGTAGTTTTTAAGAAGTTAAAAATGTAAAATTGTTAACGCACGACGACGGAAAAAAACGGATAGCAATAAGTCACCCAAGTTTAGTCGGGTTACCAAATAAAATATAAACACAGTATATTGCAAATTCAAGAAAATGTTAAAATGTGTGAAATTAAACTTTTCGCCTTAAAGAAAAAAAACATCGTCAGACGTTCTCTAGAGTTCCACTTTGTGCTTACGAAACTTTAAATCAAAAGTTAGTAGAGGCTGTTAACAACTAAAATGTACATTGTCAAATGCTTTACTGCTCTCCAAACAGAGCAAAAGAGGATTTTGCCAAGCAAACAAATAATATCAAAAGTGGACATACAGTTTGACTCCAAGGATGAATATGGATTTCACAAGTTTATTTAGAAGAGACGATAATAGTCGTCTGACCTCAGGAGTTAAAGATACGGTTACAAGAAAGAAGACAAAGAAGCAGATAAGAATTTTGCTATGCACCCTTAATGAATTGCATCAGAAATATTTAAGTGAAAAAAATTCAGGATAAATTACTTATTCTGTTAAAGAATATTTTTGAATTGTTCCATCATCACTTCTGCCTTTTTTGTACACACTGACTGAGGAAAGGTAGGTCAAACCATATAAAATGTGTATCTGCTTACCTTGTAACACTCGCTGATAAAACAAAATCGCCATGTCTGTATTATTCTGACTAAAGCTGAACTGACACAGACAGACATCTAAATCTTGGGTATTTGTATTTTAAAAATAAGTCTTATATCAGCATTGTTTACACTGCATTCTAATGATTTGTCTCTTATTTAACATGCGTGTAACGTCATCAATGTTAATAATACGTTTGATACATGTACAAAAATCGAAGATGTATTCAGTCAGAAGAGTATCTAAAGTGACATTTTACGTAATTTGGACCAGAGCTAAAGTTAAAACTGACAGATTTCTTGAGTAATATATGACATCATGCTGCTTATGGTGACGTCATATCGATCTAAGGAATTTTTACTCAACGATCGACGAGAGGTGCCTTATCATACCAGCGTAGGCGTTACGTAATATTAGGTTTGTTACTGCCTGACAGCATAGGATATTAGGTTTGTTACTGGCTGTTTGCAAAAATTTGTGAGGTCGGTAAAGCCGCTAGAAGGCTCGGTTTGTTACTGACTATACAGAAATTTGTGAGGTCGAAAAAGTCAATTGAAGGCGAGGCGGAGCCGAGCCTTCTGTAGACTTTACCGACCCCACAGCCTTTTATGGGCTTTACCGACTCCATAGCATTCTATGGACTTTACCTACCTCAGATTTCTGTAAACAGTCAGTAGCAAACCTAATAAGTATATTTTTTGTCGAGGACCTACAGTTTTATTAACCGGGTTTTCCAACGGAAAAATCCGGTTATTAAAATGGTGAAAATGGCGGGCGGGCGAGCGGGCGGCTGCCAAAAGGGTACCTTCATTGTACGGATCACTCCTCCTACAGTTTTCAAGATAGGAAGTTGTTCTTTTGCAGATCAATTGTACATATATCAGAGGTGTGCATATTGCTAGGATTTTGATTTCTGATAATTTATCGAAAAAATACCAGCTTTTGAACTTAGTCATTTTTTGGCAAAATATTGCATATAGGGTACCCTCTTTGTACGGATCACTCCTCCTACAGTTCTCAAGCTAGGAAGTTGTTCTTTTGCAGATCAATTGTACATATATCAGAGGTGTGCATATTGCTAGGATTTTGATTTCCAATAATTTATCGAAAAAATACCAGCTTTTTAACTTAGTCATTTTTGGCAAAATATTGCATATAGGGTACCCTCATTGTACGGATAACTCCTCCTACAGTTCTCAAGATAGGAAGTTGTTCTTTTGCAGATCAATTGTACATATATCAGAGGTGTGCATATTGCTAGGATTTTGATTTCTGATAATTGATCGAAAAAATACCAGCTTTTGAACTTAGTCATTTTTTGGCAAAATATTGCATATAGGGTACCCTCATTGTACGGATCACTCCTCCTACAGTTCTCAAGCTAGGAAGTTGTTCTTTTGCAGATTAATTGTACATATATCAGAAGTGTGCATATTGCAGGGATTTTGATTTCCGATAATTTATGAAAATACTAGCTTTTGAACTTAGTCATTTTTTGGCAAAATGTTGCATATACATGTAGGGTACTCCATTTCACTGGATAAGGGTTGACATGGATTATGGATACAGTTTACATCAAAGAAAACCCGGTTTGCTGTCACATTGACAGCTTTTCACTTGTTTGTAATAAAAGGAAGAAAAAAGGATAATATATAGCAAATTCTTAAATTCATAGATTTTATCTCTAATTTAACTCGGGCAAAGAAGGGTCTCTTTATATATTTTGAGGTTTAAGAATTAAAGGTATGTTTGAACGTTTGTATACAAATTCAGCTCAAATAACGTTGCGTCCGCCATGGTGCCGTATAAAATGTTGACGCTTGCCGTCCGAAGAAATTTATAAGGCAATTACGTGACGCTATTCACCCAATGACGTCGAGACATTCTAGTCCGAGGCAAAACAATATTACTGATTAGGTTTGTTACTCGTCTGACTGATTACAGGAATTTGTGGTGTTGGTAAAGTCCATAGAAGGCTCGGCGAAGAGCCTTCTATGGACTTTACCGACACCACAAAGTTCTGTAAACAGTCAGTAACAAACCTAATAAGTGTTTTGTTTTGTCGAGGACCTAAAGTTTGATATGTAAACAACAAGAGACAATATATAACAATTAAATTCATAGGCTTATTCTCTAATTTTGTACCTTTCTCGTCAAACATGGATGCCATTGTATATAGGATCGTTTTATTACGTCACGGACAAAGGGGTTCACTCTAAATATTTCGGGGCTTAAAAATTAAAGGTATGATAGAACGTTTGTGTAAAAAATCAGCTCAAATAACGTTACGTCCGCCATGTTGCCGTATAAATTTTGACGCCCGCCGTGTAAAGAAATTTATCAGGCAATCGCGTGACGCGATTCTTCCAATGACGTCGAGACATCCTAGTCCGAGGCAAAACAAATAAATTTGTGCAGACGGTTATATTACGTCACCTGAGTAAAAATATGTGACCTACTGATATCTCTTTTTGCCCGTCGTCGTGTATCTGTGCGTCGACCATTAACAATTTTACATTTTTCACTTCTTTTAGAGAGCTGACGGAGCATCTCTATGGTATGAGAAATCTTAATTGTGAATCTATTAGCTCTATCACCTCATATAAGCTGGGCCAAATATGCAAAGAAAACCCATAATTTTCAAAAAATCTTCTTATTAACCCCCATTTGAGGTGAACGGTGACTGGATGGTTATGATGTCCATGAAACCCGCAATCAAAATTTTGAAATTCATGGCTCCTGGGTCGGGGTTCAGGCTCTAGAGTCGGCCAATTTGGCCGTTAAGTAAAAAATAAATCTTCTTCTCCACTCCCATAAATATTCGTTAATAACTAAAAGTATTGTAATATTATTCAGGAAGTCTTCCACCAAAATTGTGAAATTTTATGAGCCTTGGGACAGGGGTTTAGGCCATGTGCCAGTAGAGCTATATTGTGAAGATGTAATAAATTTTAGAAAATTTTCTTCAATCCCACACATGTTGGAAATAACTGAATGCATGGTTTTGATGTCCACTAACCCCTCTTCTTCATTTGTGAAATTCATAGCCCGTGGGTCAGGGGTTTAGGCCTTTGGATGGGGACAATAAGGACATACAGTAATAATACTGCATATAATTTTTAAAATCTTCTTTACTCTCACACATCTTGAAGAAAAACTAACTTTACAATCATGCTAATCAAGAAGTCTTCTACTGAAATTGTTCATGTAATGTCCCATATGGTAGTATGGGTTTTGTTTCTAGGGCAGGGCCAAAATTGACAAATAGTGTTAATGCATAAATAATTATTAAAAATTATGTTCTCTATTGCCACACATCTGTAAGGAAAACTGAACTCCTCTAGGGCGGGTCCAAAATAGTCATAAAAGTGTTAATGCATTTAAATGGGCATGGTCACGATTTGGTCAAAAATTAATTTTTCGCTTTTAATGTCTACAATGCTTCAGCAAGGCATTTTTACTAGGCAATCGAAATTTGATTGTCATTTGTTGAGTTATTAGCGAGTTACAGAGCTTACTTCGCTATGTAAACAAAGGTTTTGTTTACATTTTGAATGTTGAATCGTAAGTAATGTTTAATGATTTAAATAAAAAAATATTTTAATGGTATATTGAACCTATGTAAACAAAAACAGGGCACGAGCCTTGTTTACATTAGCTGCAGGTCTGTAGCTCCCGGTCTGAAAAAATTCGGATGGACGACCTGGGAGCTACAGTGCCTCCCATAGTAAAAAACTGCAATTTACGGCGCACAAAAAATTGCGCTAGTTTTGGACTGATTTACCTTATTTTCACACAAATTCTTTGAAAACAATTAGTACCATTAAATTCTTCAGACTGATATTGTTACTTTACTTGCCTCCGACTTTCTTTTAAACATGCTAACCGACCTCGGAAATAAAGTATTTTAATTCACGTCGAGATCGAGAGTCGCCATTTTTACATGTAAACAAACTGCACCACTTCACTTTACAGGGCTGGTGATCGTGTTTAAAAGAATATCAGAGGCAAGTAAAGTGACGATATTTGTAGTAAATTGTCCGAGGAATTTTTTGGAATCAAATATTTGTACAAAATATGTTCGGAAATGAGATTAATAAGTCCAAAACTAGCGCAATTTTTTGTGCGCCGTAAATTGCAGTTTTTTAGTATGGGAGGCACTGTAGCTCCCAGGTCGTCCATCCGATTTTTTTTTCAGACCGGGAGCTACAGACCTGCAGCTATGTTTACATGAGGAAGAATTGTGAACCCTGCATCTTGCTTCAAAATCATCGACTGGCACCCAAGTTTCATTTAATCATAAGAATATGCATTCCTAAAGCATTGTAAATAATAAAAACAGAAAAATTAAATTTTACCAAAATCGTGACCATGCCCCTTTAATGTTTTAAAAAATCGTTTTATATACTGACAGCATTTAAAGAAAGAAAGTAAAGAAATCTATCAAAACTTTAAATTTCATGTCGCTTAATTAAGGGATTTGGAAAAAAACCCACGTGTATAGGGTAAGGATCTTTAATGCATTAAGCTATTATCTTGAATAATATTTCAGGTGATGTAAAGCAAGTGATATGGTGGTTATATATTTGTCTTAATTATCTTATCCGGCTCAGGAATTTCAATGAAAGAAATTATTAAACTCACATATGTTGTAGAGAGAAAAAATGAAGTAAAGACATTGTAAAAGCATTTGGAAAGAGTTCGGTGGATGAGGGTAACAGTTAATGGAGTTATCTTTCATATTTAGCTTGTTCATATTTAGTAATTAATCATGAAGTATTATGTAATTAAGAAGTTGCATGATCAAAAGAGCTATGCAAGTTTTTTTTATTTTTTAAAACAAACAGTTTTTGGACTAATAAAACAAATTAAACAAAGAGAAATATTGATAGTAAATAAATTATTAGCTAAACAAAATCTCTGATAAGCAGTTCTTGTAAAATGGTTTTGGTGTAAATGCCAGATGGTGATGAATAATTGATGAAGGTTGAGTATCAAGAGCTGGAACAGTGAAAGTAAATAACCTATAATGGGGATGGGGAATGGGAGGTTATTTTAAAAAACATGTATACTAGCCACCTTGTTTAGTTAATCTTCGAAACCATAGGAATCATAAAATTATCGAAACATAAAACCTATTTTGAAAGTTAACAAATATTGGAAAATAATTTTCTATCAGAGTCTTGCACCTTTTAAATATCCGGCCATGCACTCTATTATGATCTTTAAGTGTTTCGCTACAATTATAGGTTTCACAGTCCTTTTTGAAAGATTTCAGTCAGGGAGTTGGTCGTCATTACAATATTAGATTTGTCTACCCCAGAATGAAACTTAAATAAATGCATATATGACATTCCTCGACAGCTTTGTGAATACTCTTTAGTTTTTGTTTATTTGACATATCAAAAAGTGTGACGTTATGTATATTTTTCCAAAAACTTGATGAAATTTAAGTCCATTTAGTTGAAATCAGTTTTGTTTTTGTTTATAAACTTCATGGAAGAGCTTTACGAGTATGGAGTTACCTTAATTGACAACTTGACAAAAGCATGTGCAAAACACAAGATTTAACAAGTCTTGGTGTACAAAACGTCTAAAAGCATTTCAGATATTTGAAAGATATTGCACAGTTTTAAGAAAACTGCTTTTGATTTAGACACTTTGCATCTTTTGGAATTAGCAAATGGGTCACTAAAAACATTTCTTATGCCGTTTAATTTTAAGCTTGGCTAAACTTAGGGAAAGTCCCACTAGCTTACTCATAGTTGCTGCAGAAATAACTTTCATCTGAACAAGAGGTTCTACTAATGACTTGCAGCTGTAATAAGACAGTGTAACAAGATCGCGACTATCACGGTTAAAGTTTTTCGTGAAAAAGTCTTTTGAGAACTTCCACGTCTGAAATTGCATTGTGAGCTTGTACGTTTCTCCCAGAAGTTTCTGGACAAGGTTTTCTTGCCTGTAATAACTTAAAATAATTTTTTTTCCAGTTCCGAGTGAGAGGGATATGTGCTTTGTTACCCTTGCGTGTCCGTCTATTAGTCCTTCTGTAAGTTTGTCCGTAACAACAATTTTATATAGTCGCATTTTTCTCAGCAACTATTCTTTGCAGATGCTTGAAATTTTAACACACTATATGTTTAGAATGCCATATGTTGGGATTTATCATTTTGTACCAACCGGACGTCAACTTCTTGTTCAATGACGACTTTGTTTATTATACCCCCGCTCCGAAGGAGAGGGGGTATACTGTTTTACCCTTGTGTGTCTGTCTGTCTGTCTGTCCGTAACAAAAATTCTGTCGCATTTATCTCAGCAACTATTTATCGCAGATGCTTGAAATTTTAACACAGTGTTTGTTAAGGCATGCCATATCGTGGGATATATTTTTGTACCAATCGGACGTCAACTTCCTGTTAAATGACGACTTTGCTTATTTTTTAACCAAAATTTTGAAACTAATTTTCGTCAAAGAATTCTCAGCAACTATTTATCACAGATGCTTGAAATTTATACACAGTATTTGTATAGGCATGCCATATCGTGGGATGTAATTTTGAACCAATCAGACGTCAACTTCCTGTTAAATGACGACTTTGTTTATTTTTTGCCAAAATTTTCAAACAAATTTCCGTCAAAGATTTCTCAGCAACTATTTATCGTAGATGCTTGAAATTTTAAAACACTATTTGTTTAGGTATGCCATATTGTGGGATATATTTCTGTACCAATCGGGTGTCAACTTCCTGTTAAATGACGACTTTGTTTATTTTTTGCCAAAATTTTCAAACAAATTTTCCTCAAAGATTTCTCAGCAGCTTTTTATCGCAGATGCTTGAAATTTTAACACACTATTTGTTTAGGCATGCCATATTGTGGGATATATTTTTGTATCAATCGGACGTCAACTTCCTGTTAAATGACGACTTTGCTTATTTTTTGCCAAAATTTTCAAAAAAATTTTCGTCAAAGATTTCTCAGCAGCTATTTATCGGAGATGCTTGAAATTTATACACAGTGTTTGTTAAGGCATGCCATATCGTGGGATATATTTTTGTACCAATCGGACGTCATCTTTCTGTTAAATGAGTACTTTGTTTATTTTAGCCAAAATTTTTAAACAAATTTTCCTCAAAGATTTCTCAGCAGCTATTCATCGCAGATGCTTGAAATTTTAACACACTATTTGTTTAGGCATGCCATATTGTGGGATATATTTCTGTACCAATCGGATGCCAGCTTTCTTTTGAATGTCGACTTTGCTTATTTTGCATATTCACATCAGAGCGGGGGTATCACTAGTGAGCATTGGCTCACAGATATCTTGTATTAAACCTAAATTTTCAAACAAATTTTCGACAAAGATTTCCCAGCAACTATTTATTGCAGATGCTTGATTTTGTTTAGCCATGCCTTACGCTGAGATTTACTTTTGTACCGATTGGATGTCAGCATCCTATTAAATGCCGAATTGGTATTTGGAATTTGCAAATATGGAATTTGCATATTCAGATCAGAGCGGGGTGTACTACTGAGTATTGGCTCACAGATATCTCTTATGACTAGCCATTGTCATCATAGTGACTGCTTGATTCTTACCTTCTCGCTGATTTGAAGATTAGTGTTTTTCTTCTTTGTGGCCACACTGATATTTTCAGGACGGATTTCAGGAAAAGCGCTTTGTATGTTCTCTTTGGACTTAAATTTTACCATAGGAATTCCCTTTACTAGTTATCCTCAGGTCTTGACCTGCCATCAGCCTTCTTTATCGTTTCCACAGCTATTACCGCTTTTTGAATTAAAAAACAATAGATGGCCAGTAAATTACCGGTACCCATCAGATATGGCTTAAAAAGGGAGTCTTCTCGTTATCAAACATATAGCCTTATAATAAGAAATTCATAAAATTTTGTCACAGTCAAACGGATCATATTATCAAATGATTCTATCAGTTTAATCAAATTTGACCTTTTTGTTTTCGCATAAAGGTCAGGTCAAGGTCACTATCTTTTTCCTCAACGTAAAGGATGATAAAAATAAGTGTAGCTCTTTGTACATGTAGTTCTGTAGGCATTTGTTTAAGATTTGAAGATTTTAATCTTCAATGAAATCATAGACTATCAGAGTGTCTATCGGCTAATACTACTACACTGTAAATTGGAATAAATATTTATACTAAAATTGATCTTGCTTAGCCCGCATTTTCTCTAATTTTCTTAAATTTTGGAGAAATTTTGATTATTTTTTATGCTTCTAATAAAAAAATATCTCTGATTTTTATGTATTATGAAGACTTTATATAAAGATATAAATTGACAGAAAAGCTAATATATTGACCATTTAATGAGAGAGAAAAAACTTTTTTAGTAATTTTCTTTTTTACAAAAATCAATGTATCGAATGGGCACTTTAAAAAGCTTATAAAAATAAATTTTGTAAGACAAATCATACTTTAAAAACATATTCTGAAACCCAAGTATCATATCGTTAGTTCACATTTGTAAAAAAAAAAAATCCAACATTAATGTTATTGTTCTTAAAATGCGAAAACAGACTCATAAATCTGCAGCAATTCTGATTTGCAAAACGTGATATTTTCCTACGCCAATATTACGCCTAGTTAGTAAATTCCATATGAACAGATGGAAGGCTGTAAAAAGAAATGTTTATGAGTAGCAATAATTTTTAACATTTAAAATAAAGTCAAAATACTACACAACATACATTATTTAAAATTGTATGTTTGACATTAAAAAAGCATGTTTTCAAAAAGTATATTTCCAAAACCGAAATTAAGACTTATCTTGTCATTATTGATTGGTTATCAAATAAAAAACCATTCTTGACGCATCAGGAAGTATTATAAAAAAAAATCTCAAAATATTAATTTTGTCTGTTTGTTGATTTATATCTCACTAATTTTCACTTCATAATCTTTTAATCAATCCAGTTATAGTAAAAATAGTATTAATATCGTTTTACAATTAAATATCTGACCCAACTGGCAATGTCTGTCCCGTCTGCAACCGACTTCTTTACATAGTGCAGGAGGCGCCCCTCGGTCGTCCTTTGCATGTCCTCCATGCCCTTGATATGCACATGTTCTCTTTCTTTGTTCTCCTCCATTGCACACCCAATTTCTTTCGGTGATTGTCACATATTTTTAAATTAAGTACATGTTTGTCAATTACAAAATATCCTGTTCTATACAAAATTACCAAATACTCCGGACAACTTAAAAGATTTCTTATGGGCGATTTTGGGGCTACAAAAGTGATTAGACAGGTCTCCTTCACACTCAAATATATTGTTAAAGGATGTGTCCAATGAATTACACTCACAGTTAGGTAAATATTTTTTAAAATCACACATAATATAACATCTCTTCTGCTTGACAGTCGTCTGTGTAAACATTGTGATTATGTTATCTTCTCTACAGAAAAGCACAACAGGGTATGCAATTCTAGCAATCTTTGAATTAAATTTAGAGAGGAAGATTTCTTTGGAAAACAGAGTAATATTTTTGTTTTAATTAAAAGCATAATAAGTATGGTTTCTTTTCTTTTTAATTATAAATTCGTCGTACTTCAATGAATTAAAATCGATCAAGAAAAAAAAATTGTAAACAAGATGCCTATTGGCCTTGACGGTCACCTGAGTAGCCCACACACAAACTTGTCGAGGAGTATCATATATGCATTTAATTAGGTTTCATTCTGGAGTAGTAAAATTATACATTTGTAATGAGGCCCACCTCCCTGCCTGATATTTTCCAAAAAGAACTATGAAACCTATAATTTTGGTTAAAACTTAAAGATCTGGTCTAAAAAATCATGAATTAAGTTTTCCTTTCAGGTGTGTGGGAGTTAAGAAGATAATTTTTAACACCTATACATCCATTTTGCTCTGCCATAAGGACAAAACTCATATTCCAGGATACATGAAATTAAAAACTTTAGTAAAGGACTTCCTGATTAACATAATTATCAAGTCAATTTATTTTTTCATACAGATGTGTGAGAAGAGAGAAGAAAATTTTAAACATAATATGCATTAACAATTTATTGCCCCCCCCCCCCCCCCATGTCCTGAACGGCCATGAATTTCACAATTTTGGTAGAGGAGATAGTGGAAATCATAATCATGTATTCAGTTTTTCGCCCACATGTGTTGGAGTAAAGAAAAAGATTTTTTAAGATTTAATACATTTTTACTATATGGCAATATTTACCCCACCCTAGAGCCCGAACCCCTGACTCAGTGGTCATGAATTTCACAATTTTGGTAGAGGTGATAGTGGACATTATAATCATGCATGTAGTTTTTAATAAATATATATGGGAGTAGACAAAAATATTTTCTCTAAGATTAAAAATAAGTTATGGTAATAAATGGTTTATGTATGTTGCCATGTGCTTCCTTAGTTCAATGCTATTTTTAACTTGACTGTTTACATAATATCAACATTGACGGAATTGCGCATGCGCATCAATAATCCCCGTTTGTAAACAGCACGAATTAGACTGGTAAACTTTTTACGCAAATCACCATTTGTTGTCATGTTAGGACTAGCTATTGTTATAATTGTACATACCATCTTATTTGGGTGCTAAGCAATGATGGAGGCATTTAAAGTGTGTTACAGTCGCATGTCTCACCATATTTCTTCAATTTTTCTGATGGGTTTGTTCGATGGGGCGTTAACAAGCTAGCCAATATTTGCGCGACCATTGACTCAGCAAATTTGACTATCTTGTTAAGGTGGCGATGTAATGCCCCATAACATTTTTTGCATTATGTAATGTTATTGTTTTTTCTAGTCCCATTAATGTACTAGTCCAAGTATTTTTAACTTTTTTACTTAAACATATACATTTCCATGTTGGACATATTTTATTTAGCAGATGCACAATATGTTCATGCAATCTTGTATTTTTTAGTAGGACTGTTAGCCTAGTTGCATGCCTTTTGATTGAGCATACTGTGTATTTCATGCAATAGGCTATTGTGTGTATTTTATTTGTTTTTATTGTCATTTATATTCAATAAATGACCTATTTTATCTTTATGGAGGAGTTGTTCTATTTTTAATTATGAGGGTAGGCAGACAGACATAAATATATTTTAACTACATGTATATGGCCATTTTGGCCCCACCCTAGAGCCTGTACCCTTGGCACAAGGGTCCTGAATTTTATAATTTTGGCTGAGGGCTTCATGGACATCATAATCATACATTTAGTTTTTAACAAATATATATGGGAGTAAAAAAGATTTTCTAAGATTCAATACATTGGACATATTGGCCCCACCCCATACCCTAAACCCATGACACAGGGGCCATGAATTTCACAATTTTGGTTGAGGGCTAAATGGACATCATAATCATGCATTTTTGTTTTTAACAGATATATATAAGAGTAGAGAAGAAGAATAAATTTTTTACTATATGGCCATATTGGCCCCACCCCAGATCTAACATAAGTCCTGGATCTTCAGAGACATGTATGCTGTGTTTATCCGAGTACGAGGCTCCTTCCCTCTGCAAATGCTGTGATGAGAGTGGACTGACAGTGAAATCCAGAATGAATAAACTGCTTTTTGATGTCGGTAACAAATAAAATACATGTAAAATTTGAATGAATGTGTTTGTTTGTACTGAAGGATGTCAAGAACAAATTGGATATGATTTTTCAAAAAGGGTAGATTCTACCCAGATTTCAAGTAATGATACTGGAATGACTGATATGTCAATTTAAGATGCAAAATTAAGACTTCTACATTGAGTAAATTTGTAAAAAAATCTGTATTCTTATGAATTGTTTATTATTTGGAAAGCTAATGAACAAATCATCCCTTATCTCTGACCCTCTGCAGTTAAAATAGGGGATAAAACTTTTACCACCCCCTACATGACGTAACTGAAAATAATAGCAGGTGCCCCCATCTCATTCACAGATAAACAATAGCCCAAATTTTGGATACAGTGTAACAGCTTAATCTCCCTAGTGTGAAACAGCATCAACAATTAATTAGGAATTTAGAATTTGCATTCAGAAAAGGCTTAAGGTATCCGATGTACAATTGACCAAAAAATGATGCCTGGTAAGGTATATATTCAATGTACTCGTTTGATAGGTAAGGATATGTAGTTTCTAAAAATAGATGTTTTTCCCGCCAAATCACTATGGGGAAGTAACTCTAGCTCTGCAAATCACGCATGGTTAATACTACTTTTCTTTGACGAAAACATGTGTAATCATTAATAATATTTATCAAATAAAAATTGCCAACATATTTTAATAAAAATAAAGTTTTTAAATAAATTGATTACCTTTATCAATATCTTTTTTTATTTTCTCGAATTTTTTTTTACAATGACCATGTTGACTCACGCGATTTTTACCCCCCCCCCACGTCAGCCGTCGCATTCATAATCCAACGCATATTCCCGTTAGCTGGTAATTTTCCTGTTTTTTATACCTTTACCATTTAGAACTTGTAATTTTAGAATTAAAAATCTAAACTGTTCATTTTTTTTCATTCAGCAAAATGTTTGCACAAAAAATATTGTTACTAATACAACGAAGTCGTGAATTGCGGGTCACATCAGGTGTGTAAAGCGTTACGAACAAGGCGTGCAAGAACCGTGTGAAATGTTTTATTAGAATTCATTCCAAACCAATTCATTCCAAACTCGTAGAAAACAATATATATTGTATTATCTTTTACTCAAAATTGTATCCTTTTTAACAAAAAAATCAAGTCAGTTTTAAAATGGATAAAGTCTGACTACGATGTTTCCGTATCGGTACAATTGTGGAATGTACAATACATCAACATGCTTTTCACAGTTATAACAAAATATGAATCAACCATAAATGACGCTGTGATGTTGTAATAAGCATGCATTTTTACACGATAAGATTGTGTACAAATACCACACATAACATGCATCGAACATCGGCTATCTGGCTGAACCTGTCAATCAAATTTCGAGTATTTGATTTCATTGGATGGTGACGCGCCTCTTTTATGTAAACAGCAAAATGAAACGAATTGACTTTAAAGCAGTCGGAATTAGTATCTAATAGTATGATTTGAATGATATAAAATCCAGCGATTTTGAAAAAGAGTAAAAAATGTACCGTTTATGCACATACATGTAATATGAAATGCGAGAGAAGAAAATTGTTTGGAATCCCGATGAAAAAATAAATCAACTAGAGCAGAGCTCGTGGCAAAGCCACGAGTAGGTCTTCCGTTGTTGCTGCGAGTTGAAAATATATGTGATATGGTGTCAAACGATTATAATTACTAAACTTTCAGTTCTGCTTTTGTTATAAAAACGTGTTGTGATTGAAAGCCTGCATATAAAACGTGTTTTGAAAAAGAAAATAAGAAAATGTTTTAGGAAAACTATTTGTCGCACACAGTTTATGTAATCGTAACAAACATTATTTAAAAAATGAGATATTTAATGGCGAGTTAAATTTTCAGAAGGTAGCAAGCATTGTAATAAACAGTATGTACTCATGTGTCATGTCAGGAATTGTGGTTTTTTTTTTTAAACCGAACCCGTTTACAAAACACGTAACCCTTTCTCTAAGATAACTTCTTTATTTAAATATTTGTAAATTTTTGAAGACAATGTGCAATTTAGAATTGTTGCGTGCTGACAAAATTTACAGACCCTGAAACGTACTACTATACAACAACAAAAAAGCGTGCGACTTACGTGCGAAAAACGTTTCGTAATAACCGTTTAGCGTTTCGTGTGAATCGTGAAGCGTTTCGTGTAAACCGTTTAGCGTTTCGGACAAAGCGTGCAGAATTTCGGACAATGCGTTTAAATAATTTCGAGCAAAGCGTGCGAGAACCATGTGAAACGTTTATCAGATTTCATTCGGAACTCTCTGACAATTTGTTTCAAAATGGAGCCCGTGTTTTACATTACATGTACTTTAAACTGTTTGTGATTGGTAAAACTCTCTTGTAGGTATTTTCATGAAAAAAAAATCTAGAAGAAATGATATACTTATCTTTTAACAAAATTGAATTTATTTTTAACAAACAAAAGAAAGGTATATGTATTAAAAGACGACTAGTTACAGAGTACATGTATATACATGTATAACGTTTTTATACGATGTTTCAGTACTGGTACAGTTTTACCGGTAACGAATATTTGCCAGTATCGAATAATTTTTAGAAAAATTATTGGTGGAAGACAAAGTTGAGGTTTTAAAAAATTCTAGCTAGGTGATTATAACACAGAAATAAATATTATATCAGTACGTGAAGTTGTTTGCCGTTTGCACGATTATTTACCGAATTGTTTACAAATTAAAAATGTGCCCCAGATATGAGCTACCGGATGTTCAAAGCAGAAAAAACGAAAGTGTGAAAACAATTAAGCCTAACTATGAAAATAAGTTTGTTATTGATCCCTATTTAGTGAATAATTAGTAAATATAATTCATTTAAAAAGATAATACATCATATCAAATAATAATGGAGCTTTGAATGAAATTACGACTTCAAATAGAACCACGTGTAGTTTTCCTAGTTACGGTTCATTGCGACAGCAGTATTATTTGGCTGCAAAAATTGATAGATATACGGGAAAAACAAAGGAAAATGGCAACTACTTATCATCAATTACTATTATAAAGTGTTTTTATGAAAATTCAATATTATAAAGTAACGGAAATGAAAACCGTTCAAGTCCAGTTTCAATTTGACCGGAAAACGGTATGATAAAAATAACGATCATATAATTTGTTTAAATGACATATTCCCACAATCGTTTTTCCTTGTTCATTTATAAGTCCATTAACATGTACCTCTAGAATATTTTTGAAATTAATTCGCCTCAAAATATTCGGTCAGAAGTGATAAAGGGCGCTTAATTCGATACTGGGAAACGAATTCGAAACTAGGAAACTGGAGGGGGTGTTAAAATTACTGTCTCCGTAATTCATCCTTTATATTTTCGGAAGTTTGATACAGTTTAGAAGGACAAAGAAGCGCGATTTAAACAAAAAATAAAAACATTTGGAATTTTGATAATAATAGTTGCATGCACGAGAAACCGCATACTGATTCGTTACCGGTAAAATGACTGTACAATATTAAAATTCGCTATACATAAAAAATATTAAATACAGTTAGCAAAACATGATTTCTGTTGGAACAAGCCTTAATCAACTTTAACTTACACGAGCATGTTTTGATAAGCATGTATCTTTTTTAAATTTATTTACATCGATAACTCTTATTGAGACCACTCGCGGCACACATAACCTCGGACATCGGGTGAGACCTGCACCTGGCTGAACCTGTCAATCAAACTCTGTGTATTTGTTTTCATTGGATGGTCAAGCGTCTCTTTTTTTGTCAATAGCCAATGGAAAAATTAATGACTTCAAGGTAATTGGAATCTGTATCTGATGAAGCACACAATTTAAATGATAGAAAATTTATAATTATTTGAACAAAATTAAATGTAAACATAGAAAGAAAACATACTGATCATTTCTATGAATTGCGGGAAGTAAGTTCTTTGGAATCCCGATTATAGATATTTTTACAAGTAATTATTTTAATTACTTAAACCACTGTTAACGGAAAACAAGACGTAATTAACGCACAGGGATTTGCCTACAATGTAAACAGTCATGCAATAAATTATTAAGGGAATCTTTACGAATGGAACTTAATTCAAATAAATCATGATAATCTATATACACTGAACGCCGTTGTACATGTAAGGAGCGCCGGTAATATATACGAAGATTGAGTCAAAAATTTAAATCATTTTTATTTCTTGTTCTTTTCAATACAATGTTAAATTACTTTGAAAAAAATCCGAAATAGTAATTACAACTTTCTTTTTTGTTTAATCATTTGAATTTTTTCTGAGGTACATGGATATGTACAGAACATATTTATTTACGCGAATGATACGACATAGGAAAAAAATTATCGGATGTTTGTATAACATTGTTTTCTAACGAATGTGACTAATTTAATTTTAAATATTTTTCAACATTATCAATGTAAATAATATCAGATTTATTTCCTGTTTGTATTTTTACATCGTATTCTCTGAAACCAATAAAAATACTAATGTTAGAAGAAAAAATCAAATCCCGCCGAATACTGAAAAACCGATTTCAGTTTGTAATCATACGGATTTTTATTTTTGGTATTGACTATTGAGTTACGGTTTTTTCTGGATGATTTTTTTATTTATATTTTATGTAGTAAAAGCACCATTCCAACTGTTACTCAATTACATAACAATTGATGACCCGGGGCTATATATGTTCTGAGCTGTGTGCGCTGAAGCGACACAAGATTCTCGGTCGCACGTGGCGATTGAATTAACACAGACTGACCGAATAAACAAACGGTTGGGAAAGTAAAACAAAATGTTACACATAAGAAGAAGCCACCAAAAATGATTTTCGACAGATCTTGATATCGTTTCGCCCCCCCCCCCCAAAAAAAATACAGCGCGAGCTCCTGTCAGCGGGGCGGGAGGAGGGGAGCGGGGGGGGGGGCAGCAATGAGTTCGCTTCCATAATGAAACGAACATGTAGAAAAACTACAGAAGTGATTAATATGTGACCGACAGAATCTAATCTAAAGTTGTTTAAAACTCATGTGATTATTCTTTTAAATAATCATCGAATGCCTCAACTCAGGACATTCTTTTATCGTGCTAGCACCTACCGCAAACATGTAACATGGAACTTTGATTATAATTTGATTTGATTTTTAAACTACCTTGTACGCTATCGTATACACCAATGCTTAATCAACTGTACAAGTAAAATAAATTTATCTTTTCATCTTAAACCAAAATAATAGTTGAAAACATAATAAAATATAGTTGTGTCCGTGCAAAATGCCAAAATATGAAACATGATCGCGTGATAAGGTACAAGATCACGAACCGACCGCGGATCACTTGTCCAATCGTGCCGGATCTCCTCAGCCATGGGCGATGGATGATCATCATTTAAATGTTTAATATTTAGGGGGGGGGGTTGCTGTTGTTGATTTAAAACATTATTTGTACAGTTTATAAAATATTTTATATAAACAAACCAACCATTAATTTATGTCTGACGATGTTTCCGATTTGGGTTAATATCGTTCATTAATATTCATTTACACTCAAATTTAATTAAATAAATACAAAATGGACAAACTTTTATAACATAAAATTAAAACAGTTCTTGTATTTACGACTATATTAACTCAAACACGTTCATATGCATGGAAGTGTGCGTCTCGGTGTGCGAATCTTGTGTATAAATAACCGCTATGTAGTGCAGCCGTGGCTGAGATCCTCGGCCGTGGGCGAACGATAGATTACGTAAAGGTACAACGCACAGACCCACACAGCTCAGAACCCAGTAAGCCTTGAAAATTGCAGTATAATGACCTTACTCTATCAAATAGAAGTTATTAATTTTAAACTTAAAACCCACAATTTATCTATATCTATTATTGCTTTAGATTGAGAATGACATTGCTTTTATTAATTAACTGAACGATTTCTTAATTGACACCCAATCGTTTAATCCATAAAAAAACATGTGTAATCAAAACGAAAACAATTCTTGGGTTTGCGGATAAATAAAATCATATATGAGAGACGCAACTCTCGTGTATTAGATAACCCCTGACCGCTAGGTAGTCCAGCCGCGACCATGGTGACCGATTTTCTCGGCCGCGGGCGAGGGAGAGCTTACGTAATGGTACACACCAGCTCTGATTCAAGGTAGATTTTAAATGTATGGAGTTAATAACTAAAATGTAATGCATAGATTTTTTTTAATTCCATATTTTGTGGTTTACTAGAAAAGAAAAACAATGATTTGTTTTCCAAATCCCGTTTTTAAGGGTTGAGCATTATAAGAACTTAACAACAATGACTTAAACTCCTAAAAAAAGCACGTATATTCTAAAAAAACAATTCTTATGAATTAATGCCGTTTGTATAAACCAGCATACTTTCTGCGGTGACTTTATGCCAGTTGTACGCGCAAAGACTTTCGTTAACTTGTCAAATGAAAACAGGTACATGTTAACATGTAAAGCTTTTTACACTCATACTACACAAATCACATACAAAATAACATTGTAGCGACCTTTATGAGATCCCAACAAACAACTTTTCCAGCGACAGCCATATCAAAATCCTAACCGTTTTTGAGTTATTAAGCAAACTTTTTTAGGGGCCATTGGCCCTTAATTTAAGGGGCCAGCCCTTTTTTATTGGTGTCAAATGAAAGCCCTCTATATTTTGCACAACTTTTATTCTACATGTCTTAACAAAATATTTTTCGTTTAAAAGATATAAAGGAAAATATGTCTAAATTTTCGCACTTTTTTGAATCCTGTTTTTTGACCCCCTACCTTTTCCTAAATAAAAAACGTAATCTAAAAACAAAAACAGATGTGCACAACTACAATGTCTCTGTTATTCAAATTCGTTGGATTCCCATTCGCTGCTATCATAGTCTCGGAGCCTTTGTCTGGAAACAAAAGGCCCTAAAAAATTTTAAAAGGGGAATAACTCTTTAACGGAAAGGGAATTCTAAATTTTATGAATTGCTTAAGATAGTGTTTTGTAAAGTACATTAGCCCTGAAAATTTGAGCAAAAACCGTTCAGAAATAAGCAAGATATGAAGCCTCAAAGTTCGCGTCTAGGAAGAAAAAAAAAAAAAAGAAAAACTAGAGCAAAGCTCGTTGCAAAGCAACGAGTAGGGTCTTCCGTTAATGTCGGAAGTAAAGCTGGAAGTTCCTGTAAGAAGCAGAGCTCTTAAACCAATAACAAGAGTAACTTAAATATAAAAGATGAAAAAAAATCGAATTATTCCTGGTACGACTTAACAAAATACGAATGATTTTTAGTACGACTTAACAATCACCTTTCCGATTTCAAGAACGACTTAACAAAAAAAATCCGAATGTGTTGAAGTACGACTTAACAATTATTTTTGGTACGAGTTAATTTTACTTTAAACATAACGCTATTTTTTAAACCAAGGACGCGGAATCAAAATTTCCGGAAAAAAATAATTTTTTAACCCCGATATCTCTGTAATGCATCGTCCGATTTTAAAACGGGTTTCGGTTTTAAATTAAGCTTAATAAAAGCTTCTTTGCTGCTTGATGATTATTATCAAATTATTGGTCAGAAAAGAGTTATTATGAAAAGACTTAGTAGCCCTTCTGGCCCCTAATTTGAGGGGTCAGCCCCTTTTTCTTGATATCAAATAAAAGGTCTCGCTAATATAAACATATTTTGTTCTACAAGTGTTCATGAATTGTAAACCGTTCTCGAGATATCTGTACAAATGCGTTTTAGGGGCCGACCCTTTAACCCCTTACCGGGGCCACTTACAACAAAATTTTTGGTATCATATTGTTAAGAACATTATTTTGAAGAACTTTTGTTCTACATTGCTTTAAAAAATAGTTCTCCTTTTTCAGATATTAATGATCAGAGTTTTGAGTTCTGGCCCCTTGAAACCCCTAATGACGTAATATATGACTTAGGTATGGTAATGTATAGATTAAAAGCTGTACAATGAACATTTTTGCTTCTATAATTAATAACAAAATATTGTTCAGTAATGAGTTATTGTAAGAAGACATTAGAGCCCTCTTGACCCCTAATTTGAGGAGCCAGCCCCTTTTTCTTGACATCAAATGAAAGGTCTTGTAAATATAAACATATTTTGTTTTACAAGTGTTCACAAAATGTTTACCGTTCTTGAGATATCTGTACAAATGTGTTTTAGGGGCCGACCCTTTAACTCCTAAATGGGGTCATAAACAAAAACATTTAAGGTAGCATATTGTACAAAACATTATTTTGAATAACTTTTGTTCTACATTGCTTTTCAAAATATTTCTCCTTTTTCAGATATTAACGATCAAAGTTTTGAACTTCTGGCCCCTTGAAACCCCTTATTACGTAATATATGACTTAAGTATGGCACTGTATAGATAAACAGCTGTACAATGAACATTTTTGCTTCTATAATTGATAACAAATTATTGTTCACTAAAAAGTTATTGCAAATAGACTTTAGAGCCCTCTTGGCCCCTAATTTGAGGGGCCAGCCCCTTTTTCTTGATATCAAATAAAAGCCCGTGCAAATTGAAACAGCTTTTACATTACATGTTTTAACAAAATATTTATACGTCAAAAGATATTACGGAAAATGTGCGAAAATTTTGTGAAAAAATATGGTGCTAATTTTCAGGTTCAGGCGAGCTTCTAGGCCTTGCGCATTTTTCGCAATTGGAAGGATGGAGGGAAATCTACAGACATTCATCTACAATCCCTGCAAATTTCAAGCTTTTATCATGATTAGTTTCAGAGGAGATGCGTGGACAAAATGACCCTTAAAAATTTACAATATCGTCCATATCTGAAACCGGAAGTGACGTAATCATTTGAAATTTTAATAATCAGTAGCGACATTGATGCTTTATAACTCCTAAAAATTTGGTGTAAATCGGTTGAATAGTTTCTGAGAAATAACGCTCCAAAAAAGTCAGAAAAAGAAAAAAAAGTATAACTAGAGCAAAGCTCGTTGCAAAGCAACGAGTGGGTCTTCCGGTGGTGTCGAGAGTAAAGATAGAAGTTCCTGTAAGAAGCAAAGTTCTAAAACCAACAACAAAGAAAATAAAAAAAATATTTTTTAAAAATCGAATAATTCTTAGTACGACTTAGCAATGACTGAATGATTTCAAGAACGAATTAACAAAAACCTTTACAATATCTGGAACGACTTAATAAAAAAAGTCCCGAATGTCTTCAAGTACGAATGAACAATTTCCGAATCATTTAAGGTACGAGTTGATTTAACTTTTAACATAACACTATTTTCTTAACCAAGAACGTGGAATCAAAATTTCCGGAAAACTCAATTTTTAAATCCCAATATTTTGTAATGCATCGTCCAATTTTAAAACGGATTTCAGTTTTAAATTAAGCTTAATAAAAGCTCCTTTGTCGCTTTATGATTTATATCAAATTATTGGTCAGAAAAGAGTTATTAAAAAAAGGCTTAATAGCCCTTCTGGCCCCTAATTTGAGGGGTCAGTCCCTTTTTCTTGATATCAAATAAAAGGTCTCGCTTATATAAACATTTTGTTCAAATGTTCACGAGTGGTTAACCGTTATCGAGATATCTAAACAACTGTATTTTAGGGGCCGACCCATTAACTCCTTACCGGGGCCACTAACAACAAAATTTATGGTATCATATTGTTCAGAACATTATTTTGAACAACTTTTGTTCTACATTGCTTTTAAAAATATTTCTCCTTTTTCAGATATTAATGATCAAGGTTTTAAATTCTGGCATCATGAAACCCCTAATTACGTAATATATGACTTAGGTATGATACTGTATAGATAAACAGCTGTACAATGAACATTTTTGCTTCTATAATTAATAACAAATTATTGTTCAGTAAACAGTTCTTGTAAGAAGATTTAAGACCCCTCTTGACCCCTAATTGGAGGGGCCAGCCCCTTTTTCTTGATATCAAATGAAAGGTCTTGCAAATATAAACATATTTTGTTCAACAAGTGTTCACGAAATGTTAACCGATCTTAGGATATCTTTACAAATGTGTTTTAGGGGCCGGCCCTTTATCTCCTAAATGGGGTCATGAACAAAAAAAATTAAGGTGGCATATTGTACAGAACATTATTTTAAGCAACTTTTGTTCTACAATGCTTTTCAAAATATTTCTCCTTTTTCATATATTAATGATCGAATTTTTGGACTTCTAGCCCCTTGAAACCCCTAATTACGTAACATATGACTTAGATATGGTACTGTATAGATAAACAGCTGTACAATAAACATTTTTGCTTCTATAATTGATAACAAATATTTGTTCAGTAAAGAGTTATTGCAAAAATACTTTAGAGCCCTTTTGGCCCCTAATTTGAGGGGCCAGCCCCTTTTTCTTGGAATCAAACGAAAGTCGTAGTAAATTTGAACAACTTTTGCATTACATGTCTTAACAAAATATTTACACATGAAAAGCTAGGGCAGAAAATGTGCGAAAATTACGTTAAAAATATTGGTGCCAATTTTTGAGCTCGGGCGAGCGTCGGCGCTTTGCGCATTTTTCAAAATATCAAATAAATAGGATCATCTACAGACATTCATCTACAATCCCTGAAAATTTCACGTTTCTATCACAATTACTTTTTGAGGAGTTACGTGGACAAAATGGTCCTTAAAAATTCACTAAATCCTCAGAATCTCAAACCGGAAGTGACGTCATCAGCCAAAATTTTTATAATATCAAGTACGTTTGATGCTCAATATGTCCTGTAAATTTCATGCAAATCGGTCGAGTAGTTCACGAGAAATAGCGTTCGAAAAAAGTCAGAAAAAAAATAAAAAATAAAATAATAATAAGGAAAAGAAACAAAAGAATAACAAGAGGGTCTTCCGTCGGAAACGGAAGACCCTAATAATAAAGAAAAAGAAACCGTAGAATAACAAAAGGGTTTTCCGTTGAAAACGGAAAACCCTAATAATCTTTCCCGCACAATAATAGAAAGGTCTTCCGTTGGAAACGGAAGACCTTAATGATTAGAAATTTCATTATTTGACTCTTGTTAACTTGATTTACCGAAAATAACAAGGAGATGTTTTAACACAATAATTACAATAAACTTGTACAAGCATTTTAACCACGAAATCCGTATGCATAGTACTTATTAAAAATAGTTAGTAGCAAATACGCCGTTATACAAATGTTAGGTCCGCAACACTCTGTATGTTTAATGAAATTAGTTATACAAAAAATTGAACAGATTGAATAGGGCCATACGATTAACAAACAATTAACAATTCGAGTTATGCACAGTCACAATATCTACGAAATCAATGATTAAAACGACCTACTCAGTATTTTTCGACGAAATACGTGACTTGTGCACTGCAACATTTACTCTATAAATTAGGATTTTTTTCTTCACGTTATTGCAAGAGCGCCGCGGGAAAAAAATAACGTCATGCAACGGCAAATGACGTAAAGCTGCTACAACGTCACAATCAACGTAAGGGGGAAAAGTTAAAATAACTCGTTTTAAAATTAAGAAAAAAAAAAATATTGCTTTAGTTTATGCATCAATTGTTTATTATTTATCGTTTATTATGTCAGATCAAAAATAGTGCGACTTTTTGAAAATTTATTTCAAGCTCCGTAATCTACCGAGCTCATCCCGGAAAATCCCGAGCTCTCTGGCTCAATTGTACATCGGATACCTTAATTTGAACCATGCCAAAAAATTCAAAAAGAACATTCCTATGGATTCAAATCCCAAAATCTCCCTCATAACAACGAGAAAAAAATCGCCAGGAGGCTTACATACCAGCTAGATATGAAATGTGACGGATCTCGTTAACAACCCCCATCCGCATCAGAGAGGGAGGAAATGGTCCAGCGTCTGGGAAACTACCATCTCCTGAGACTAATGGGGATGCCTGTAAAAGTGAAGTAGAAAATCATCAAGACCAGAACTTTGAGCAGTAAGTCATCTTTAGTAAGCTAAAATGAATAAAAATCACAATTTTACATAAACTTTTGTGAAATTAACATTTTTATACAAATTAAAACACTTAATGGCAATTAAAATGGGGCTCTAGGACAGTAGGTCCATTTTTTCAGGTTTAACATGTGGCTACATGACACTACATGTAATCTGGGGTAATTAAACTTATATGTATAAATCGTTCACCTCACGTGTATCAGAAAAATTGGTTTCAAAGCAGTTGATGTAAAATTACATTATTTCCAAAAATCTACAAAATTTACAACTAGTCTAAGGGGGGTAACTCTAAAATAAATTTACACCATCTTCATAACACACACAGTTACACACTATGTAAACATTAGTTACAAATATTGTAGAGCAGAAACAGATTATATTTTGGCATTGTTGAACCAAGACTTTCGGAGCCATCAGGTGCAGAATCCAGGCTGCAATGGATCCCTGACCTGGAATCTGGCCACCGAGGAAAGGCGAGGGCTTTCCACTATGATGGGGCTCTGATGCGGTGTGTGTCCTTCACGTCTAAGAACACAACCTCTTTACAGAAGTAGAGACCAGTGCACCCGACAGAAAACCAGCGTCTCTAAA
The DNA here is from genome assembly GCA_015776775.1 of Magallana hongkongensis. Classification (NCBI taxonomy): domain Eukaryota; kingdom Metazoa; phylum Mollusca; class Bivalvia; order Ostreida; family Ostreidae; genus Magallana; species Magallana hongkongensis. The sequence continues at coordinate 3,556,782 of CM027467.1, read as the reverse complement.
CTACTCCCTTCAGGTTGGGCTGAGCCATACACCCCTTGGTAATGATGGAATGAGGAAAATACTGCTTTCCACTAACACTCCTGCTCCTTCCCGTAAGTCCCTACAAAAGACCAGTAACAAAGTTTTGTCTAAAATTGAGACTCTAAATTCAGCCGACATGAGTCGCAGGTGTCGCCAGTTGGTTAACCCTATCCTTACCGTTATCATCTATTCCTAAAAGAGATCAAGTTTTTTCATCTTTTAGTAGGTGACAACGGAATTCCGTGGTTCCGTACAGATTGACAAGAGACTTTTAGTAAAAGAACTTTGTCTCCTTATATAGGCCTAATGAGAAGAGCAAGACTTGATAAAGCGCTGTTAGAAAAAGAATCCGTGACGGATGGACAAACTGTTAGAAGAAGACAACGTTCTACAAGCCATAATGAACAAACCCGATTCAATAAGTTCTTTGTACGAAACCAAAATAAAAAAGATAAAAAAAAAACCCTGCATATTATTTATTTGTTATCATTTAACAATGAACTATAGATGAAATATATTTCCAGAATACAGATTACAAACACGACTGCAACTCATGGTCTAACGAAAAAAATACAACATTTAACGTTTTCTATATAACATTTCAGTGAAACATTTTTAGAGCAAAAAATAAATTTTAAATGTAAAAATATAAAATAATACAATGATGAAAGTATAAGATCCTTCCGCTACTACATGTATATCATTACTGACTTTTCACTATTGTTAATCTGCCCGTAGTCGGGATCGTCTTCCTCCATTTTGACCTTCAGCTTCAGCAGCGTTTCTAAAAAAAAAGGTGATGCATTAAATAGGTTGTTTAAATATAATTTTTATGGATATAAAACATTTATTAACATACTAATATTATAGTTATTTCAATTGTACAATATCGTTTACAAACTTGAGGAGGTCTAATACAGCATGTTAACCAATTAGCATTTCTGTTTTAAGACTGTTCATACACATTGTAAATAAATCCCTACTATAGCCAAGGAAATTTTTCTCACTTTAAAAAGTGCACATTGTAAATTTAAAAATATATTTCTCAAGTGACTAGAAAGAGAAATTGGAACACACTTTACAACAGTTTACATCATGCTTTTATTATTTTAATGCTGAACGTATGATGCATTGCATAGTTACTTCTCACCCCCCCCCCCCCCTAAAAAATTTGAATCTAAGTGTTTTAACACAACTTAAAATTATTTTGAAAGTGTTTGCCTACATTCTACGTGTAAATCATTAGACATTGAGTAGGTAATTAGAGAAGGAAAAATATATACCAATAGACTAGATTTTACTTTTTTTCACTTAGTATATAACAAAGTTGTTTTAATGATACTTAAATATATTATATATACACATTGATATAAGCATTATTTGGACAATGATAAGAAATCTTGGTATGCTTGCTTAATATCACACACTGTTATGATAGTACCGTAGTTTTAAAGAGGACTGATTAAAATATTTTCCTATTTATTTCTATGTTAAACTTTGAACCTCTTGTGGTCTTAGTATAAGTTCAGGAGTCACAATTTTAACGATATGAAGTATACATTATTTGAGAATGCTTGAATATAGTATTCTCACAAAATTAAAGCATTAATATTACTGGTATGCTTGACAAGAGAAATTTTATTATTTTCCAACATATATTTTCATGTTAATCTTTGAGCCACTCTTGAGTGTCACATTTTTAACAATTTTGAATTTTCACTGGATATATAAGCTTTGTAGAGAATATAGGATTTTTGGTGCAGTGGTTTTGGTAAACACACCCTGTTTTAAAATATTGTTTCACAGTATTATCTGACCATTTGGAAAAAGGCTTTACCCTTTACATATTAACTATATTCCATTTTATATCCAAAAAACAAAAAAAAAATTACTTTTTAGCTCACCTGAGCCAAAGGCTCACTTGGCTCAAGTGAGCTTTTCTGATCACAATTTGTCCGTTGTCTGTCGTCGTTGTCGTCGTCGTTGTTGTCGTCGTTGTTGTAAACTTTTCATATTTTCATCTTCTTCTCAAGAACCACTGGTCAGATTTCAACCAAGCCAAAGCACCACTAGGTGAAGGGGATTCAAGTTTGTTCAAATGAAGGGCCACGCCTTCTTTAAAGGGGAGATAATTTAGAATTATTGAAAATTTGTTGGTATTTTTCAAAAATCTTCTTCTCAAAAACTATTCGGCCTGAAAATCTTAAACATGTGTGGAGGCATCATCAGATAGTGAAGATTCAAGTTTTGTTCAAATCATGGTCCCCAGGGGTAGGGTGGGGCCACAATAGGAGGATCATGTTTTACATAGGAATATATAGAGAAAATCTTTTAAAAATCTTTTCTCAAAAACTATCAGGCCAGGAAAGCTCAAATTTGAGTGGAAGCATCCTCAGGTAGTGTAAATTCAAGTTTGTTCAAATCATGGTCCCCGGGGGTAGGGTGGGGCCACAATTGGGGGGTCAAGTTTTACATAGGAATATATAGAGAAAATCTTTAAAAATCTTCGTCTCAAAAGCTATTCGGCCGAAAAGCTCAAATTAAAATGGTAGCATCCTCAGGTAGTGTAGATTCAAGTTTGTTCAAATCATAGTTCCTGGGGGTAAAGTGGGGCCACAATTGGGGGATCAAGTTTTACATAGGAATATATAGAGAAAATCTTTAAAAAATCTTCTTCCCAAGAACTATTAGGCCAGGAGAGCTCAAATTCGAATGAAAGCATCCTCAGATAGTGTAGATTCAAGTTTGTTCAAATCATGGTCCCCAGGGGTAGGGTGGGGCCATAATTGTGGGATAAATTTTAATATAGGTATATATAGAGAAAATCTTTTTAAAAAATTCTTTTAAAAACTATTTGGCCAAGAAAGCTCAAATTGGCGTGTAACCATCCTCAGGAAGTGTATTTTCAAGTTTGTTCAAATCATGGTCCCTGGGGGGAGGGGGGGGGGGGCGTTGTTAGGGCGAGGCCACAATAGGGGGTGGATTTTTATATGAAGAGAAAATATTTAATTTAAAAGTCTTCTTCTCAAAACTATTAGGCCAGAATAGCCCAAATTTGAGTGGAAGCATCCCCAGATCATATAGATTCAAGTTTGTTTAAAAAATGGTCCAGGGGTAGGGTGAGGACACAATGGGGGATGAATTTTTACTTAGGAATATATAGAGAAAATCTTTACAAATCTTCTTTTTAAAGACTACTTGGCCAGAAAAGCTTAAACTTGTGTAGAGGCATCCTCGGGTAGTGTAAATTCAAGTTTGCAAAATCACAGTCCCTAGTGGTAGGGCAGGACCGTGATGGCGGTTTGAATTTTTACATAAGAATATAAAGAGAAAAAAGCTTTAAAAATATTCTGGGAAAGTTTTTGGTCCAAAACTCAGTACTTAGTGTGAAAGCACAGGTTATACAGATTTAAGTTTGATGAAACCATGATTCCCTAGAGAAAAGAGGGGCCACGAAATGGGGGGGGGGGGGTATATAGGAATAGAGGAAAAATCTTCTTACAGGTACAACAACAAAAGGGGCTTGGTATTTACCAAAAAATAAGGTGGATAAAAATTGGCAGATTTTCAATCTTTTTTTAAGCAAGATCTACTGTACTCAGTTGTCGAGATATTTTGATACTGTAATGCTAATTTGATCAGAATAGGTTTACTAAAAAAAAAATTTGCATGATAACATGACCTTGACCATTGACCAACAAACTTCATTCAAGGTCATTGTACATCCTTTGACCATTGCATTCTGTGAGTGAAGTTTGAGCCAGATTGGACTAAGGGGAGAAAAGATATGCTCTGGACAAGGATTTTTCATATGATTCTGCTATGACCTTCAGCTTTGACCTAGAAAAATGGTTCAAGGTTACTGCATACCCTTAACCCAAAGGCACTCAGTTGATGAAGTATGAGCCAGACTGGGTCAAGGGGAGAGAAGATATGCTCTGGACAAGAGATCTCAGAAGGACGGACAGACCGGTGGAAGACCAGATGGACAGACAGACAGATCACTATAGCACGCCTGAAGAGCGGGGCCCTAATTATCATACCTTTGAATATTTTCTATGTAAAATTACATGAAAACTATGTTATTTAATCTAACAGTGAAATAGTTTCAATGATATCTGCCCATGGTGAGAAGTCAATGAAACTATTCACTGGCGGCATATAATTTACCCCATTTAAATCTCAGAGTTGCTACGTTTAAGTCCGATTACTCTTGGTGGGGTCAAAATTTAATGCAATAGATCTTTGTTTAAAATATTTTTTACCTTCTAATGTAATCACAGAAATTGAAAATGCAGAATATTATTTGATACCTTTTATGGGCAAGTCTGCAAAAATTTTGAGACGCAGAAAATACCCTTTATACTGTAGTTGCTGTCTCACGGTACAATAAACTTGCTACGCCTCAAAACGTATAGAAAGGTTTACACTATTCAATAGCTTAAATTTCAGATATTTATCTCATATAACATGCCTCAGAGCCTTAAATAATCACCTGAATGACCCAATCATGATCAATATAATTCCATGCAGCATATCACCAGTAGAGTCTTTTTTTTTTTAAATTACCTCAATGCACAAGAAAACAATATAGGAAGGTGCATAAAGAAATATCCAGGGCAACAACTTAAATGTTTCCATACATATTTAATTTGAGTGTGCATACAAACAGTAACTGAAAAATACTGACACAACATATTTTTGTACCATATTTCTCTTCAAATGACCCAATATTTACCGTACATAATGATTATCATTCTAAGAGGAGTAATTAAAGAGGGAATAACTCCTCTCAAAGTAGAGTAAAATTCTCAAAAATGAAATAGTTAATACGGTTTTGCTGAAATTAGCTTGCTGTAAACTTTTGTCCAACTTAAATTGATCAATATTGTTTCCATGATGAAGACATCATACAAATTCTTGTTTAATATCTTAGCACTTTCCAGGTCATGTATGTAGGTTATAATTAATAATAAACAGGGGAAAGGCTTGGCAATTATTTTACATATCAAAATCAGAAAGCTAAGGTATGAAAATGTTTCAAATGTTTTCCCCACATTAAAATCAGTAATTTTAAAGCAATATGAGCTGTATTTTTTTATAATTTTATTTTGCTGCAAAAACCTGCTATTATGATTTTATTTTTTCAGCTTCTGAAGCAACATTTTTGGAGTCATTAGCATCACACAGTTCAGACACATCAGCCATTGAAACTTTTTGTCCTTTACTAAGGGTGTTGTACTCCCTGATTTTCTTTTCCAGCTCTTTAGTTGCTTGCGTGAGTTGACGATTTAGTCGTATTGCTATGCTCTGTCCCTATAAAAAAAGCAGTCAAGATCATAAATTAACAATCTAATCAAAATAAATATATATATATATATATATATATATATATATATATAGATATATATACATATACACACACACACACACACCGGGTATATATGTCTTACTTGCATATTTCTTGATAAGTCGAAGCAAGTATTTTCTTTCCCCAAGAATCTGTTTTATGGATTGAATTATTTTCGTTTCTTTCTTTTTATCAGCAGAAGAAAGGGCCTCTATAAATGATGGGTCATCAAAGTTCCATTTGACACTCTTCTTCTTCTCAACCGAGCTGTTTTTTTTATATAAGTCTATATAAAAGCAAAAGTTTCAAAAAACGTTGTTCATACATTTACATACATTTACTATGTTTTGATGTTATCTTTAACTCTTAATTGTTGGATGTGCAGTTCAGTGTGGGTGTGTGTGTGTGTGTGTGTGTGTGGTGTATTACTCTTACCTTTCGATTTCTTTTTCACAGCTCAGAGGGATGTTGGAGTCTGATTGATGGTGTAATGCTACGTCTAACCTGTAATTATTGATTTATTTTAGGTTAATTGTCAGGGGCATGTAAACTACAAGTAATTATATTGTGATTGTCATTTATAATATATATTTTCTGTGTAATTGTAGAGTGAAGAGCCACTGGATACAATGTGGAAAAGAAATACTGTGAGGAAAATTTGTATGCAAGGGAAAATCTAGATGATACAGTGCGAAGAATTACTAAAGACATGCAGGTTTGTGATATATTGTATAACTATACTTTAGGTTTTATAACTGCAATTGTGACACCACATAATCTTCTTGCCAAGTGTATCCTGTAAATAGAAAATTAAATCCACTTTAATTTATTTGCATAAAATGTTAAATGGTGTTGTTTCAGCGATATTCAATGGATTATTCTTTAAGATTTTTGAAAGTGGTCAACTATTTCAATCTGATTTTTTTAATTGATTGTCTTTGTCATATTGAATTTGTTTGATTTTTTTAGTATAGAAAAAAAAATGTTTGATTATCAATTATCAATGAGCAAGGGGAAAAAAAGCTACAACTGTGCCTACCTGCCATGAAAAATTTGGGCTGAAGGAAATCAAACATTTAAATTATTAATGTATTAAAGTTGGCCTAACTAAACTAACTTGAATCTTTTTCTTCTTGGTTTTGCTCTGCATTCTTCTCCTCATTACACCATTCTTCAAACCTGGTATTAGTAACCTCTACAAAAAAATATTGGTTTGTTCATATCGCAGTATCTTTATTCTGATATACTAATCAACAATGTTAATTTACTGTGAGGACAATCAGAAATTCAAATTGTAATCAAAGCCAATGTAGTTTAAATAAACTGGCACTGATGGATAAAAAATCATTTTATGCAGTGCAAATTTCAACAACTACCTGGAAAAGGTGCAAGAATCTGTATCAGGAGACTTTGACTTTCTTCTTATATATTTTTGGCTCTTAAATTCTTTCTGATGATAGTTTCACCTTTTAGAAGACAACTTCAATAATTTAATTTTGGAAATGATATTGCACAGAGTTTTTACACACACACACACACACACACACACACACACACACACTGTATACAGGGTTATTTTCACCCTGTGTAATTTTCACCTATACTTACAAACAATTTTGCCCATCTTGAATTCGTCTGGTCACAGTTTAAAGATATTATGCGATATAGGAATTCGCCCAGTCTTAAGGTCAGACAACACGTTCCTCGAACATCTTTTTTGTATCTCCTCGTAATAAAGAGTTTCAATAAAAATTATTATTTCCAATCATTTTTAAAATGATTTAGAATTTTTATTTTTTGCATTTGTAAACCTAGATGGCCGAGTGGTTAGAGCGGTGGCAGCACTGCTAGGACTGTAAGTTCAATGGGTTGTGAGTTCAAACACCAGCCCCAGCTGTATATATCAATGTATACATTTTTATATCAGCAATTAATTCAAGTGTATTTTCAAGATGAATATAAAGGATATTGCATACTCTAGTATTTTACAGAATTTCCTGGTAAGGTATCCTAATTGTTTGCAAGAAAGCTTAATGTAGTAGTAAATCAATAACAAATTCCTGGAAAAATTTATATTCAAGAACGTGTCGTCTGACCTTAAATTTTCATGCTGACAACGTGGGCAAACATGAGGAAATTATGACGGGGTGAATATTTCCCGCAGCATACAGTACTGTGTTTGTATATATTTTTAGAAGCAAATTGACTTTATATTACATTTAGTATGTGAGTACACATGTATATAATTTAACAAGTTTTACGTTATACAAAATACCTGGCATGAGTATTGGTAACCATAGCAATGAAATACAGGGATGCTCAGAATTATTTTTTCAAGCATGGAGGCATATGATGGATTTCCCTAAAACAGAAATACAGTAATGCTAGTTCTCAATTTACAATTTAAAGTTTAACATTTAAGTAAAAGGTTAATAACCATGTCTACATCTTATTTAAAAAGGATATTGTCTTGATGTTCTTTGTTGCAAATTTCTTCAAATATCTTTTCCAATGTATAGAAATTAGTTCTTTAAATTATGATATGAATTGTGATATTTGATTTAGGTTTGTGCATCTGACATGCTTAAATAGAAAGAATTGACACCCAATTCTTGTGGAGTATGTACACCCCTGGATTCTGTTTCATTACACAGAACGTACACTTGCACATCTTACTAAAATTAAGAAAAATTTCCAATCTTGATTCATAATTTTTTTTTAAAACTTTCAGGACATTAAACAACATTGCTATTGTAAAGACATATGGATTCAAGGCATATGGTACATGTACCTTCATATGTTTTGCCAGCAAGCAAGCAATGTCATATGTAATGTGGATCTTCATGTCAGAAGTGGACTGTTTTTCCAGGAAGTGCTTTATCATATATATTGGGTATTCAAGTCTTAAAAAAAATGCAAATCTTGTTTTGATGATTTACTGTAATTATTTCATTCATTTGTTGTACATAACAATTAATAATTATGATTTTTCTTATTCTATTTTAATACATGTATGTAATGACTAGGGATGGGACGATCCACCGATGCACCGGTGCATCACGGTATTAAATTTTTTTTTGATGATAATTGGATCGATACATTTACCATTAAATCAACGATACCTAAGCGAACTTTTTTTTATTTTTCAAATATATCCAAGCTTCATATAACGGCTATTTATAGTCCGCACGCCAAATATGTACAAAGTACAAAGACGGCCAAAAATCTGGTAAAGTTGTTAAAACTGTTAGGAAGCTAAATCTGGAGTGTGGAAAACTTTTTGATTACTTGTTTATGAAAAAGTGGTGTATACGAGACTAAAGTAATTTGTAAATTGTGTAACGCTCATTTTAAATATAATAACACAACTTTGGACATGCTGTAATACATCGACAGATTGAATAATTTTAAACCCTTATTCAGAATTATTTCATTTAGTTGCAATGTATTGTGATATGTATTGTATCGCATCTCATGTATCGTTATATGTACCAAATCGGCTAAGTACAGTATCGTCCCAGCACTAGTAATGACTGTGAGAAAATTTAATTATATCGTGGAAACCTTTCTCCATGGCGTAGGCAAAAGAACGATTGGGGGAATTCGTGTCAGCACACTGATCCAAACACTGCAGTCTCGGAAAGCTTGCTGTTCTTGACTGTTGCCCTAAGTAAGTTGCCGGCTTGAAAGTCACTGCATTCCTGAAGTAAATTTTAAAATGATAAATAATGAAACAGACTTAAAACAACTAGTAATATAGTTGGTGTAAAAGATGAGATACCGATAATAATTACTAATTGTACTCCACACAACAAAGTTGTGAGGGGTATAAAGCGTTTTTATCTGTAACACTGTGCCGGATAATTATGCCAGTGCCAAGGTGGCATTTTTGCACCCGCTTAAGATGCAGTTTCGGAAAAAACCAAATGATAGACCATTGTCTAGAGAGTAAAAACCCACTTATGATTTTAGTGTGTTTCACCTGACAGGTGAGATATTTACCTTTAAAAATTAATATCCCATCGGAAAATGATAATTCCTACAGGAGAATTGATTCTCCTACATGAAATATTGACAGTCTTATATTAAAAGTCCTATAGGAATTATATTTCTTATAGGAGAATGGTATTTCCTGTAGGAATTTGATTCAGATATGTAGTTTTCCTATAGGATATGTAGTTTTCCTATAGGATTTTATCAAATCTATCGGAATTGAAATTTTCTATAGGAAGTTCTTGTATTCCGATAGGATATTTCAAATTACCTATAGGAATATTGTTTTTCCTATGGGAAAAATTATTTTCCTATAGGAATTTATTTTTGAAAGGTAAATATCTCACCTGACAGGTGAGATACAATGATAACAAAGGTGGTTGTTAACTCTTTAAGCAGTGGTCTATCATATGGCATATTTGAATTTTTCGATACATGAAGCTTAAGCGGGTGCAAAAATGCCACCTTGGCTCTGGCATAATTATCCGGCACAGTGTTCTGTATTCCGTCAGTCAGTCCTATTTTTTTTATAATGACAAATCCTTGTAAACTTCAGCATGGAATTTTGAAAACTTTGTATAGGTAAATAGGACACAATGTATAGATGTTCATATTACAGTAAAACTCATCTAGCATGAACACAGATATAGCAAATTTTTTACAGTCCTGGCACAACTTTTAACAAAACTTTGCAAAATTGTTCATTTATAACGAATTCAGATATAATGAAATTACAGATATTGCGAACTGATATTATGTCAGGTATAGGTGAAAATTGACATTTTTAAACTTTTATAAAAAAATATCTTTATAATAACTTTAATTAGTATGCACTACAATTTTACTTGATACTCTAATTTCCTTATAATACGCAAGTACTTAATTTGGCAATTCCTCTGTTAGACTTAATCCAGGGATGTATATTTTGCTAAAACAGCGTCAGTTTCACATAGAAGAGCAACGGTTTAGACAGTCTATGAATATTGATAGAAGAAATAAGGTCAATGTTTGACTTGTTTTGATAAGCATACGAGATAGTAACATCCCACAGAAAGTCAAAGCTGCTGTTAAAACAGTTCTATTTAAGACACAATGTGTAGATGTGCATATTATCAGAGCAAATATTCTTTGATTATTCATGAAATTTGGGTCTTTTGGAACATATAATTTTGGTCCAATACATTGTATTAATACATGTATTGAATATGATAATGAACATTTTGAGAGCCGGATTTCTCTTTATCATCTGCAACGATTTTGTTGAAACTTTGCACATATTTAGGACAAATTTATTGGTGTGCATATATACTTCTAGGAAATTTTGAGTCCATTATTTTCTTGGAATTTCACCCAGGCAGCCCTTTGGAATTTAGACATAAGTGGTTGACAATGGAATAGATGTGCATAATTGCAGGAAGTGCTAGTGACAATTTATGAGTTATTCCTTTATCAAATTATTGAATATTTTATGCAGAACTTGTCATTATAAGTATCATTGTCAAGCAATAGCAGAGTTTGGATTACGTAAGCTTGTTCTCTCTTTCTTTCATTTAAAAGGTTTAAGACAATATGATCTTTTTTTTGCAAGTGTTGAATTACAAATAAATTTCCAAGTTTGTAAATATTTAGTGTTATTTTTTCCTTTACAGGTTGTGTCTGCTGGCTAGCCATGAAATCATCTATAGCATCCTGATTAAGGAAAAAATTCTCTTTATGGTTCAGCTGGTCTCATGATTTCCCACTTGAAAATTTTCTTACTAACTGGAAATCAGCGTCCATAGACAAGACCTTTGTGTCTATCTGAGAAGAGGTACAGCAAAATTCAAATTACATTTTACACAAAACAATTGATATAACTTGAAGAAAATTGGCAAAACTTGAGGAGAAGCAAAGCTTATCACTAAAAATAGAAGTACACAGCCAATTGTGCCTCACGTGAAATTCACGTGAAATGAGCTTCACGTGAATTTCACGTTAAGCTTCATGTGAAATACACGTGAATTTCACGTGAATTTCGCGTTAAGTGAATTTCACGTGAATTTGTTCACGTTAATTTCACGTGAATGTGTTTCACGTGAATTTAACGTGAAATTTCACACATTTTTCACATGAAATTTCACGTGAAAACAGTTTCACGTGAAATTCACGTGAAAAATTTCATGTGAATTTCACGTGAAATTGTTTTCACATGAATTATTTTTCTTTTCCAAAAGCATGTTCACTTTTCTATTATAATTTCTTGTTTTGCTTTTATAATTGCTTTCAATATGCATCCTTTTTTAAGTACTGTCAATATTCGGAAAAATTAGACTGTTTATCATATTATTAAGAATGACTACCATACTTAATTCATTATTGTGAAAGGAATATACATTCAACATGAAACAAGATCAAATTGGTAGCATCAAATTTGCATTTATTTATTTGGGTTTTTAACAACAATATGCATCAATTAGTACGCAAAAGACAAATATTTCTTTTAAATTTATGAAATATATGATGTATGTTTATCATGAAAAAATAACTTTTGAAATAAAGATACATAATAAGCCTTTTTTTGAAACTATCATTTGTATACTTTTTAGTATTTTTTAAAAATATACAACAATAAATTATATGACTAATACAAGTATAACAAATACTAATATTTTATTGGCACAAACACACTTACAATAATAGGCAAAGGCCTAAGATATGTATAAACAGAATATTGTTTACATAGATATATCATTATATTTCCCATTCACATAAGAGGAAAAAATTTCTGATAGATAACAGAATTTTCATCAATTTTTAGCAAATAAACCCCATATCTCACTACAAAAGAACTGGTGTTACTATATAGTCAAAAAGTTTTTCTAAAAGTTTACACAGGTTTTCTAGTCCAATTGTCTTCTTGATCTTATAGTAAGCTTTTCTGGTCTTTTCCATGAGAACTGCTGTAGCAAAGTTATAAACAGTACATTACATATTAAAGTTAAACCAAATGACAATATTTTGACACAGTTTGAAGTAAATTTCCATTATAAGTAAATTAATTTATCAATACAAGATTTCACATTTGAATTAAATAAAAGAACTTTTGATTTTTCAATATTGACCTGTAATTTTGATTTAGAACAATATGTTTCAAGGGTGAACTGTTTCAAGAATATTTAAACAGTTATGTAAACCCATTTTTGCTTTCAGGTAGTAATACAATATCATCATCATATAATAAAGAGTTTACATGTATAACAGTAATAGAAATACAAACCTATTTAACATGTATAAAAAGAACAGAAATACAAACCTATTTTATAACAAGAATAGAAATACAAACTTATTTAGATTAGAAAAGGTGCTTTATACACAATAAAGGCACACAAAACTGCTAATGCTATTCTATTGTAAAACTTTACAAGTGATAAGTGAACATTTCAAAGCAGAATGACTACAAATCAAAAATAACACTAGTTAGATAATTTTCCAAAAAATAAGGCAAGAATCTTTTGCTGTTGTCATATGTAAACATTACTGACAAAACTCATTGGTTTTCTTTGAAAAATGTCATTATAATGAGATTTTTGCTGTAGCAAATTTTTCTTTAATTTATCTATTTATTAATACAATGTTATTCCAATTGGTAAATTTTAAAAAAAAATCATTTACAAGACTTGGAATATTCATTTAAAAGTACCTAGCATTAATCTGCATTTGAACTAACTGTATCGATCTGCACCAACAATTATAATTGTAGCTTATCGGGTAGTTTGGAAATTCTAAATCTGTTAATAATGTAACCATTGTGATTGCTGTGCTTTAGAGATTTTTCATTGTGATTCTCTACAACTCTGCAGCCACCTCGTTTGCAGTCATGAATAACATGAACAACATGCCGAATGTGGCATGTTTTCTTAATGTGAGTCTCATTTGTTAACTGCACCACTTGGTTGCAACTTGTAAAGGAAATGTTGCACACTTTCAAAAAAGCTATCTCGTGTTCTGCTGTCTTGGTCTTTATACGTAGAAGCTTCTGAATCACTCCAATCCTGTCCTGAAACAAATATCGGAATATACATTACATACAATACCCTTAGTTCCTACATTATAACTACATTATTATATTTTTGTGATATGCTATTTCATTTGCTAATTTAAAAAGTTAACGCTTATATAAACCTTTTTTAATGATGTCACAATATCTCTGTTTAAAAAACATATCAACCTACATGATGTTATGTTTTGTTACATTTACATTTGGTACTGTTATTGCAGTTTATGATAAGAATCCGAGTTGGCCATAAAGCTCAATATAGCTATATGGTTTTCATTAAAAGTTGTATGTACAAAACCATTCTCCATTTGATGTAGACAATGTATCAACAAATAAAATCAATTTAATACTTTAAAAAACAAGAGGCCAATAGGCCTTAATGGTCACCTGAGTAGCATATAACCCATACCCAAACTTGTCTAGGAGTCTCATATATGCATTTAATTAAGTTTCATTATGAAGTAAAAAAAATTATAAATTTGTAATAACGGCCATCTCCCTGCCTGAAATATTCTTTCAAAAAGGACTATGAAACCTATAATTTTAGCGAAAAACTTAAAGATCATAATAGAGTGCATGACCTGATTTTAAAAAGTTGCAAGCCTCTGACAGAAAATAATAATCCCATATTTGTTAACTTTTAGGATAGGTTTTATGTGTATATGTTCTCATGGATAATCTACATGTAAAACAAGGTGGTTAGTATACATGTTTTATCTAAAACAACCTCCCATCCCCCATCCCCAGGGGCAGACAGAAGCTCTCCCTGTGGGCATTTAGACAAAAAACAAATAAACAGCTTTAAAAATCATCATGAGTTACTCACTTCTCCTGTGGTAGACCCATAAATTTCATAAATGAGATTCCTCTTATCATAGAGATGCTTCACACCAAAAATGGTAACGATTGGCCTTGTAGTTTTTAAGAAGAAGTTAAAAATGTAAAATTGTTAACCCACGACAGAAGTCATGCATGACGACGGACGAAAACAGATAGCAATACGTCACCTGAGTTTACTCAGGTGACCTAGAAATGAATTCATTATATTCATTATATCCATATTTGTTATATTACCTATACTTAATTAAAAGTTACCTTTACAGTTTCTGAATATAAGACAAAGCTTTGAATGCCTGCATAATCTCCTTCGCTTGTTATGCATCCTAGGCAGCTGTATAGTTTTGCATCTTTAGCAATATCAGTGTCAATGGCAACAGATATTGTGAGCAACTCCAACTCTTCCAGTAGATTGGGGTTACCCTGTTTAATGCAGATGAAGCAATATATAAAACCCTCAAAGACAAACAAAATTTCATTTTTAGAGTTAATACAATTCATTCCTTTAATTAAGACAGATTCATGTACATTAATTATTTTTTCATAAAATTTTCGTCAACCATCAGCTATTATGATGTAGAGTTTGGTATATATGCCTTCTTCAACTCTGATTTCGAGCCTAGCGGCTCTCATGCTGAATATACAGTGGCATTGGGCTAATAAGGAATGCGATATAAAAACTATGGCCAGGTAATAATCTATACATTTATTCTTAACCTATAATCATTAATTATATATGTACTTGCCATTGGTTTCCTTGAAGAAGTTCTGGTCACGTTCCGCAGCTCCCCAGCTTTAAAATTTTCATTTTGGTCAGGGACTCCAAGAAAAGACTTGATTTTCTTGTCATTTCCATATGACAGCACAAAACTGCTAGCTTGTTTCCTGCAAGATAATTTTTTTATCAGTTGTTTAGTCGATCAATATGCGGGGGAAAAAATGTATCTATCATGTAATAAATTTTTGATATTTACACTTCATTTCCATGAGCTAATGGTTTGACATAACTATACATAACAGATAAATATTGCTTGAACATATAACATTTCATTAGATTTAAATTGCGTATGGAACTGAAAAAAATTACTGATATTTACATAAATTAAACAATAAAATTGTTACCATGTATCATTCAAATGCAAGAAACCTCCAGACACCACATGTTTTGTCAATTCTGACTTTGCAAATTGGATGACCGTATCCCTTGACCTTTGATGGCCGTTCTGATGACGAATACTCTCTCTTATTGATTTGTGGTTTTTTTCAAACACGTCTTCAGTGAAATGAAGAGGATGGCCATGCCTTATCATGTCATCAGACTGCAATTATCAAACAAGATCAGACAATCTAACATTTAAGTACAAGCATGTATGATTTACCATATGGTAACTTACAAGATATAATATATGTGCCATGAATTTACATTATATATATATATCCGTCCTATTATCCTTTATTGAAAGTATTTTGCCACATTCATAGTTAACCATCTATATATCTGCTTGAAATTAATGTGCCTTTCCTTGCAGTATTTAATATATGGTATATATGTTACATTCAGAATTGAGTCATTTATTAGTGATACTGTAAACACAAGTCAATTGGGAGCTATATTTTACATACTATATGAACACAGAAATGTGTCTTGCTTTTGCTGCCAAGTTGAGGAATGTTGTCTTTGATAAATGCAAGATAATCTTCAAATTCAGAACCAACTGACGTAACACCTTGATAAATGTGCTTGGATATCTGAAAATATACTGGTACATGAATCAAATAATACATATAATTCAACTGATTGAAGAGTGAAAATATGTTATTGTTTTGTGATTAAATTTTAGAATTTTAGTTTTAAAATCATAAGTATACATTTATGGTTTTTTTTAATGGCTATAATTCATTTCTCTATTACCAAAGCAAGCTTTCCAAGTGCTTCAACATATGGCATTTTCAACCCAGCGAATTCCATATTAAATGGAGCGACCTGAAGCTGTAAAAAGATTAACATCTATAAGTACATGAATAAACACCTAAAGAAATTGCTCATTGCCATGCATCACTTGTGTCTAAGAATAAGGAAAAGTTGTACTTTTGAACTTTTCATACTTACATAATGTTTATAATCCTTTCCTTGTCGACTGTCCAAAAACTTGAAAAAAGTGTCGGCATTGATGCGGTAGGAAAAGTCAGTTTGATCAACAGTTTCCAAATGTAAAGTCAAAAGTTGCATCTGGTGTTCACTTAGAGTTCTGACACAGTGCTTCAAAAGCAAATTAGGTCATTATATAGAATGTTATTTATGGATACTGGATCATGCAAAATTCTTTTTTCAGAGCATATATATTTGCTTAATCTTGCTCAGGTTGAAAAAGAATGCTTGTATGTAAGGGGTAATGAGATTCGAATTAAAAGTTTTATGCCAGCTGAAAAATTTCTTAGTTATAGGTCAAGGCAAAACTATATTATAACCACTATATACTGGTATATTTAGCAAGTGTGCACTGTATAATTTACTTCCATATTCTTGATATTAAAGATATCTTACCTGAATCAAGTGTTTTGCTAATCCAAGGTACAAGAAATGAAGAATTCCTACAGGTGCATCCCTATGAGGAGAGGGAAAATATATCGAAACCAATATATTGATGCATCACAACTTTATAATATAATCCTAATACTATCTTGTATCTAGAGAGAATTGTTGTTTAATAAAATCAATACCTGTGGGGATCAACATGCTGCCACAAGCAATTGTCGTAGAATTTGATACCGGTCTGCTTTTGTATCATTGTTCTTGCACTACCTTGAGCATGAATTTCAAGTCTCCTTAGTGTTTTCCTTGTTGCAGATGATGTTCGCAATGGCCATATTGTAAATGGGTCTGATTTGTCAGCCTGAAATGGATTTTATTAAAGTTGCAGTTATGTAATTTCATTTAAAGAATGATAAGAAACTGAAGGAAATTAAAAGCTTTTACAAATTCAAAATTTTCTTACCAAACATTTGGGACAAAACTTAATTGCTGCAGGTCCCATGTGATTTGAAACCAAACTCATCATCTGGTAGTCGGATATTATGGATGAAATTTCTGATGTTAGCGTTATTTCTTGCTTTAAAAAGGCGTCATAGCTGTCAACTCCTATTCTAAAAAAGTCAGATTTAAACACCTAATATATACATGTACATGGACAGACTTCCATCGATGTTCAAATTATTGTATGTGTTCTTACGTCATACGTACTCTGCGCACATTTTTATGTCGTCACATACTGGCTTTAAAAGCTCCATCATTGCAACCTGTTCTGATGCTGCTAGAAATATCGAGTTCTTGTTCTTGTTTTTTTCCTCCAAAGGAAGACCAGCCAATTGAGCTTGTATCCCATGCAAAGGAGCCCATCTCCGGGACTGGTTTGCAGACAAATCATCCACAAATATATTAAGAGGAATTTTAATGATGGGTTTTCCTTTCCAGAGTGAAGATGTTGCAAAAAAATCCCTTTTCTCCTGAAAAAAAACAAATTATAATTTTCATTGCAATATAATTTTAAAAATTAATGCTGTTTTATTGACATTTAAGTTGTTGACATCTTGCAGTAAATGTGTTGTGAGGCTCACAATCATAATTTTTACAGATGAGATTGAGGTTTAACAAAAGACGTGGTAAAACAAAGAATAAAAAGAATATCTCACTTGATTTGGAATGGTAAATGATTTTTATCCAACTCGTTTCATGTTTTCTATCCCCTCGCCAAGGGTTGAGGTTAGAAAACAAACATCTTGTTGGATAAAAAATTGGGTCATATACCATTAAAAACCATGATAGATCACACACACACACACACACACACACACACACACACACACACACACACACACACACACACACACACACACACACACACACACACACACACATATATATATATATATATAATATGTAGATATTCAAATGCTTACCTCTTCTGACAGTAAATTGAAGTTCTCATATCCATCATTAACCTCTCTCAGGTACACATCAATTGGCTGAGATACTGTGTACTTAGAACATTTATCAATTGGGACACAGAGTGATTTGTTCATAATCACCAAACACCTTTAAAAAGTATAAAATTTAAAAATCAGAGCAAATAGTTCTACATGCAAAAAGATATTTCAAACCATATTAATATGCAAATGACAAATCTGGATAAACTAGAGGTACTTTGAGCAAGCTCGCAAATAATAACTTGATTACTTCTTGGATGCATCTCTTTCTTATAGTGACCTTGAACTTGACCTTGAACTTGCACAAATGATCAAAGCTCAAGGTCAAGACATAATAACCTTTGAGTCAAATTTTAGCTTCTAATCATTTTCCATAACAAGATATGGCCTAGACAGGAATTATGCATTTTTTTAACAATGACCTTAAACTGCTTTACTGACCCATGGTCAATTAAGTTAATGACACATCCTCAGGTCATAAGAACTCTGTATGTGTAGTAGGAGCTTCCAATGTTTCTCTACTTTGTTTGCGGGGGGCATGATAAAAAATTCTGAGCTTGGCACTTAATATTAATAGTCCAGTTACCTATTTTCTTCTTCATTAAACAAATCTTCAAAGTAGGGGTGATCACCCTTTCTGAGTTCCTCAACTTCAACACAGAGTTCACCATTTTCCTGTAAATAATTTGATATACCAAACAATTGATATAGAAATATGAACAAATCTACTACAGTTATTGCCGAGATCAAAGAGATACATTATGTGAGTCTGACAATATTATTGAATTATTTAATTACCTGGTCACATTCCTTTACCATGAACTGTCTAATTTTCCCCAACAGTGTTTTCTCTTTGTGGGAAAATTCAATAATCTCTCCCAAAATAAAATCCATTGTTTTGCTTTTGCCCCAATGGAATTTCATTTCCTTCCACTTTTCAGCAGAGCTTTGTGTTGTGATTTTATGAGTGCCGATTTTTAAGATATTTGGATATCTGGAACAAATACATGTTATATAAAAAGAATAATGTATATGTAATTTTAAGCTAAATAAATCAACCAACAAATCCCACAATTCACCAAAGAAATTTAATTTAAGTGAATACCTGTCTATTTTCTGTGCAGTGCTAGGATTTGCTATAAGCATTTGAAGCATCGCAGATGGTTTGACCATCCAATGGATATTCCCATTTTCATCTGTATTCTAATAATATACAAGGGAATAATACATCATATATATATTTAAGCATTGAATCATTATTTTTGAAAGACATTGTCTCATAACTGCAGCAGTGTGTGCATACAAATTGAGTAAAGCGCGTTAATACTTTTTTTAGTATTAAGTACCCATGGGACGAGCACATTTTTTTAAATGAATTACAGTTCTCAACTCAAGAAAAACATTTATTATTTTTAAACATTTCATTTCTTAAACACAAAAAATCTTTTTAAAAAATCATTTAAGAGTAAGTTACTCCCCTTGTTATTGCTACTGCTACTGCGCTACCTTTAACTTACACTAACATTCTATGAAAAGATATCTTGTCCTAAAATTAGAAAGCTTATGCAATTCTGAGAAAAGGTATGCCTCATATTGCCAATTCCATTGAGGTTTAAGAGAAATATGGCCATTTAAGTGAACCCACCATTTCCACTCTCCCCTATTTAACACAGATTCTTCCACTCTCCCCTATTTAACACAGATTCATAGGGCTCTCCTTCAAAAAAGCATATTTACTTAATCTGTTAGAGGTCAATTGTTCTACCTCCTTTAATAAGAAACCTTATTCAAATGCTTCATACATCTACATGATATTATCATGATAATAGCATCACATCACTTAGAAATATAACCCTTACATGTATACCCTCCCCCTATCTTTTGATTTTCATAAAAAGCAATAGTTTGAAATATTTTACGGTACCTAATATTATGAAACTTGTGGCAATTTCCTTGAGTTATTTCTCACAATATTTGGAATAATCATCATTGATGCTAAGAATTGCTCCTTTTTGGTCAATTGGATGATTTGTAGCATTTTTATTTAAAAATAGACATGCCGTCCTGCATGTGGTTTCTTGTTTCCATGAAAAAGGAAGCTAACAATCATATTTAGTGATTATCTTAATATCTATTCTGATTTCAGTCTCCTTTAATTAAACCATGATAAAACAATAAAACCTACAAGTGTGATGCCTGCCTTAAATTTAAAAAAAATCAAACACACCATGCAGGGTAGCTGGAAACCAATAAGAATTTCATGAAAAATGTTCAAACTTTGCATGCGGTTCTACATTTTTGATGCATATATACAATAAAAGGGTAAAGGCATGAGACACATATTTTTTTTCAATGTGAAAGCCATGGGACATGTCAATTTTTTTAATGGATATTTTAATTTGTTCAGGTCCCATCATTGTGATAAATTTTGCCTGGTCCCTCAGTACCCTGTGTGTGTTACAGTGTTATAACTGCAGTAGCTTTCCACATACTTTACATGCAATATATATATCTGTGTGTGTATGTCAAGAATATATATTATGTATATATTATGTATGTTTTTTACATGTACATGTACTTACTTGTATATGTTCATATAAAAAACCAGTTTTTTCTTAATTTTTCTTAAACAAATGGATTTAATAAATTATAATTTAAATTATAATAAAAATATTTACCTGTTGTATCATCTCATCCAGTTTAAGATTTTCTGTCCAAAATGACTTGATTTTAGCCAATGAAGGTACATTTTTTACACAACACTCTCTCAAAATATAGAGAATAAATGAGAGTGTTTCGTCACTCTGAAAATGTAGGGAAAAAGTGTTTTAAAACAAAATGACCGATATAAATGTCAATATTGAACGAGAGAGAGAGAGAGAGAGAGAGAGAGAGAGAGAGAGAGAGAGAGAGAATACTTACAACTCGGTGAGTTTTAGAGCTGTGTAAAACACTTAAAAGAAAATGCAACTTAGATTCGAATGGAAACCAGTCGGATGGCTCGGACTCTTGGTCGTTCGTAATCCTTGTATCGATTTCTTCATCATCGTCATCGTCCAAAACTTCGTGTTGCATTTGCTTTGAATTGTTTCCCTTTGTTTCATCAGAATCTGAAGTGACGCTGTGATCTTCAATATAATCACAACAAGATGGGCCATCGCTGTCTATAGCATAGTCTGTAGAATCAGAACTTGTCAGATCAACATCGGCCTGTGATCGCTGATCCTGATAAATATCGCTAACTGAGAGAGTTTCCTCGTGATTTGTTAAATCTAAACAATCTCTGTGTTTTTTTGTTTCACAGTGTCGCTTGTAATTATTAAATCGGTCAGTGGAAAAATCGCAGCATTCACAAATGAAACGTTCTTTTTTCTTGAATTTTGTCCGATACATATTTGACAGCTCATCGACGTCAATCTACTCCTTGAAAAATATTAACCCTTATCTGAATATTTGAAACGTTTTAAAGAGTAAGATTCTCGTTGCACGAGATTTGCAGACGACAACTAGGTCAAGCAGACAATACTGTCAACATTAAGAAAGGGAGAGTGGAAGTGTCAAATTAAAGATATGTATGAGGTATGTATATACTATTTATAAAAAAAACATCAAAAAATTCATCAGCAGGATAATCAAATTCATAGTTTTAGCTGTTGTTTTACGCTGAAGGAATATGCATGCCTTTGTTTACTGCATAAGCTCCGCCCATAGGGAAAATCCAAGTTAAAAATAAACGATATATATAGGATCTATTAATTTATCAAAAAGCAATAGTGAAAAACACCCATACTCAATTTAGTATTTTCAACACACACGTAAAACTTATTACTACTGAACATATATTTGGTTTTAAGTATATTATTAAAATTATAGGATAGCCAGAAAACAATAGAGAACAGCGAGACAATGTTTTCGGACTCGGAGCCCCCGAGCCCAAGACTATTAAGCAGACATTCGGGTGCCTCAAATTCCTGCCATGGCTGTGTTGAAAACACAAAACTTCTGAAACAAGTCTGTATGTATATATATTTATATTAAAAAAGAATTACGGATAATTTTTCTCTCTCTCTCTCTCTCTCTCTCTCTCTCTCTGTGTCTGTACGTGCGCATAACTCTAAATATTTCATTCATCATGCATGGAAAATATCTCCTTTTTTCTGAAAATAGTTTGATTCAAAATTGTTGTTTTCAATGAATTTGATTTGTTTTTTTAATTTATTATAGTACAGGAATTAAAAGAACTAAAAGAGGAACTGTCTAAGAACACAAATAAGCAAAGTCCAAACACTACTGGATTTACTGTAGAGAAATCACCCATAGAGGTATCTCTCTCTCTTTCTCTCTCTCTCTCTGTTTTTCTCTCTCTCTCTCATATAGTCTATGATCAAAACAAATTGAATTAATAATTTCTTCATACTCATTATTTATCAAAGGCCCCTCTTGTTGAACACCTGAAGAAAAAGTTCCCTATCATGCTATTCCCAGTCAATCCAGACACAGAATTAAAAGTAAGTTAATGAAAAGTAAATTAAGCAGGCAATTATATTAAGTAATCAGCTGATAGGCATGTCTGATAAATAACACAAATTATCAATTTCTATGAAATGTATTAGTTAATTATTGTTTTATTTGTGCATGAATAAATTACTTAAAGTGAGTACTCTGCACTACATTTACTATAATCTTTATTACTACAGGCTAAAGTGACAGTACTTCTTCAAAAGAACGGGGTAACCGCTGATCTTCCTGTAGTTCTCAGAAGTGTTCGAAAGTATTCGGCAAGAAAGTTCGTTGACTTCAGGGCACAGACCAAATCCAAGGTCAACATTTAAATTTATTTTACATCATTTTAGTTTTTAGCCCATATTGAATAAATGCAAAAGGGATCACTTTTATGAACAAAATTTGAATTTTTAAGGGTTCTCAAACTTGTTCAGACAAATGGCCACATTCCAAGGAATGATAATCATAATAAGAAACAGTGATGTTGTGGATCATCTGCAATAAAAATATAATTAGTAATGAAGACATGTTATAAAAGTGTGTTATGCTTGTATTTCTGTAGAACCATAAGCTTGTATAGTAATGATTATGATGTCATGAATATGATGTCTAAGCTGCTGAGAAGTTCACACAAACAAATTGGCTTGATGGTGTGTTGTAAGACATTTTCATAAATAGATTTGGTTTTTTTTAGTTGCTTTCAGAAAAATTAGATGTGGGGGCAATGCAGTTGGCAGAACTGGCCAGGACCATCTTTTCCAAGTTCACAGATGCTGGGAACTTGGAAATTATCAAGA
Source organism: Magallana hongkongensis (assembly GCA_015776775.1). Taxonomy (NCBI): domain Eukaryota; kingdom Metazoa; phylum Mollusca; class Bivalvia; order Ostreida; family Ostreidae; genus Magallana; species Magallana hongkongensis. The sequence continues at coordinate 3,533,261 of CM027467.1, read as the reverse complement.
TGACCATCATTTTGGTAATTATTATTTATTTATGTTATTTACTATATACACTGTATTAATATATGTCTGATCACCAAAATTGCTGTACCTTGATCAAATTGACTACGACATCCAACATTAAAATGCATGAACCAAAAAACACAATGTATGTATACTTGTTAAATATATTGATTTTTAAAAATCTATTTTCAGCGCTCCTTCTGCCATGAGAAGAAGCTCCTTAAAAAACTCAGAGGTCAGGAACCAGTCTCCTTGGATTTCTGGGTTGAATTGAAAGAGCACAAGGAAAGGATAGACTCAGATGAAGATCCTCTTAAATGGGAGAAACTCCAAGCCCGAGAGGAAAAGCGGATTGAGAGATATGAGAAGCTTTAGATGTATGTACAATACACAGTACAAAATATTACATCCTGTTTCATGATTATGATATCATATTAGTATCTTGATATATATTATAATTATCCGTTTGAATTTTAGGTGCACGAGGTTGACTTTGAGAGTGAAGATGATCATGACTGAGAGTGAAGGAGAACAATTTTTTATTAAATTTTACGTAGGAAAAATAAAATTTATACATATAAGATGACATTTGTTTTTTGTTTTGATTATACATTTTGATGGGATGTAAAATGCTTTCTTTAACCATGATAAAATTGAAACCAAATTAATTAATTTTTTTACAAAGAAATCATTGGAGAGGCTAAAAAAAATTCTAAGGTATGAAAAGCATGCCGGTGCATGTGTACTAGTTTACATATGTGAAATTCACGTGAATTTCACGTGAAATTCACGTTATTTTCACGTGAATTTCACGTGAAGAATTTCACGTGAAATTCGTGTGAGTGCTCTTTTCACGTGAAATTCACGTGAATTTTTTCACGTGAAATTAACGTGAAATTAACGTGAATTTCACGTGAGGCACAATTGCCTGTGTAAATGGAAAGCAACTGTTGCCGCCCTATTATATCCTATGGGACGCAGTGGATTAAGAAAGTCATTGATGTAAGTATTTTGGATGATGTTTATTTATTAAAGCTGCTTGGTCGGATTTTATATCAAATTTAATGCACGCTTTTAAACGATGGTTATGTTAAGTATATGTATAATACATAATAGATATTGCAGTAGTTTTCTCAGTCAATTAAGCCAAATTTCAATGAAGAAAAAAACGTACAAAATTTGCGATCAAAACAAACGACAGAAGAGGGTACCATGTTATTTCGCCTCATATTAAAGTTCACCCCTGACGATGAGACGGGATGGTTGTATTACGACTTTGACATCGCTTTAAGTAAAATAATTAAGGTCGAAATGAACAGACAAATTACAATAAACATGTGTACGCTTTGTTCGATAATATTTCTGAAGTTTGCTTTCTTTACAATCGATGCATAGCATGCTAGTTGAATAACCCCAATTATTCGTGGGACGAAACCAAACGGTTTCCTTTTCTGTAAACATCCCAGTGATGCATTTTGGTTTGTTTTTTCGTTTGCCCAAAAGAAATTATTTTTATTTACTTTGAATATTTCTAACTTTGAAAGGAGACTGATTCTGCTGGTTTAAATAGAAGAAAATGTCCATAACTTTCTAAGATAAAAGGTTTCTATAGAAAAAAATTAATATTGTATTAACAAAAAAATCGGACTAAGCAGCTTTAAATTTTATCGATTATGTTGTAGATGGACACATTAAATCCATTAACTAACTTATAATTAAACTTGCATTCCATGCTCATATTTATGTTTATTTTAAATTATTGTTAATTTGTTTGAAATATCTTTGTGTCGTTGCCTTAAATTGACTTCATTGCATGAGCAGAACCGCGGGAGTTACTTTTTCTAGAGATACATGTAGAATAGATATGTTTCGACGATTATTTACTTGTTTTCATAAGGTAATGCGCATGATCAGGTTTTACATGACTAGCTGTTATTGAACAATATAAACATTACAGATTTCCTTTGAAAACATGGAGAAAAATATACATTGAATGTAAATATATCTCATTGAATAACATGCTTATCTCAATATACCATTGATATCGCTCATGGCATAATTTTTTTATATTACGTACACTGTGTGTTCTTGTGCCACATGACGTCAAAATAAACTTTATATAGCTTAATTTAGGTGATGATTGACGTAGAATGTAAAAAGTAACAGTGCATTAGTGAAACATTGTTATAAAAATCTACATAGGTAAAATATCTTTTGAATGCAATAGCTGATTAGGAAATTGCCCAAAGGTATAGCCTTAACTTATCTATATTTATTTAATTATTTGCCTCTATTTTAGAACAAGATTGCATTTTTTCAAGAATGACAACTTGGGAAAATCACTTTTTGCATGGCAGGAATATTTATTATGGATATAAATTTTACAAATTGGAGATGAGCTAGAGAATTTGGATGAACTATACGTACATGTATGTGGCTAACAGAGATGCTAACTGCTAGCTTTTGATAAATCTCTTAACCATATTAGATAACTTTCAAATCAAAAACCTCAAAACAAGCAGGGCATTCAGTACCATCGTCAGTTTTAATTTCCTGTTGATCTCCAAAACCATATTGCTGCTGGTACCAAAAGGACCTTAATTGATCAGTTGTGTCTGTTACCATCACCTTGTACACATTAATTATCTGTAATTAAAAAAGAAAAATTGTGTGCTTTAGTGATTAATATACAAATACAGATATATATATATATATATATATATATATATATATATATATATATATATATATATATATAGATCTTTGATATAATTATATAAGAAACAATATTTTTAAAAGCTATGGATTCTGTGAATTTATTGATCCGTTACAAATTCAGGTCATATTGTTATATTCAATCTATGACCTTAGTCTTTATATTAATTAATAACCCATTTGAGATGCATTTGCATTTGATAAAAATAAACAGATTTAATAATGGCAACCTAATTTTTTTGTATGAGTCAGAATGTTTTGCCATTTTTAACAAAATTGCTTGAGGACAGAATCGACCCTCCGACAGGTTGCAAGTTTTGAACCGATCCATCTAGAATCAACGGAAGTGAGGGTTTATCGAAAAGAAGATAACTCCGCTCTTAAACAGAGCAATTGCATCGCAAACTCGAAAAAAAGTACAATTCATTTGAAGGATGAATTCTAATCAAGTCGCAAAGAAATGAAAACTTATTTATCCTCTTGGGTACTGGGAAATCTAAAAGAAGGCACTCATACTGAGTGTATTACAATGGAAGACATAAAAGAGAAAATTTAAAAAAATTAATGTTGCGAGCTATCTTCCTTGCGAGGGTCTGATTTTTTAAAAATAATTGTTTAAGGGTTTTGGGGGGGGGGGGGGGGGGGGCAATGAATGAAAAAATTAGATTAGAAATATGTCATAAAAGGATAATTTAATTTTAAAAAAGAGTTAAGTCCCGGTGGTCTTTATAATTGGGAGGGATGGAAGAGGGAGGGTCGGTCCAGTCCTCAAGCACCTAGTATGATTTTAAATCGATTGCCTCTCTATTTGTGTAGCCTTTCTCATGTTTGGACTTCCGTGTTGATAAGCTAGCACAAAAACTTTTGAGGCTGACGTGACCTTCCAACAGTATACCAAAGTACCACTTCATCAGCTCAAAATGGAATGCAATGGTAGGAGATGTTCGAGTTGATGGCCAGAGTTGATAGCGAATCAAGCCTCACATTGACAGAAGATGAAACGTCTGTGTTGTCGTCTTCAAAAAGTTAATAACATGGATCATTTCATCAAAACAACATAGATATAAATATATATAATTATTTGCTTTTAATTGTGAGCCGAGGGAAATGTTCTCTGTCAAGAATTTAATGAAATTAAGAGATATATATTCCACTCAAAGCCTTTGATATATATATATATTTTCAAATTTAGATGTATTTTTAATTTTTGGTACTTTTACATCCCTATAATATTTTTTGTAGCAGCTAGTATATATGTATATAAGAAGTTTCAAAATTATATAAACTACCAAAAGAGCCAACCACTGTCAAAATCTTTGATATTGAGATTGACAGTTATGAATTGACCTCTTCCACACTGGACTTTCTCAGTCATATCCATAATACGTTCCATTCTATTTAATTTAATAAGTATTTTATTCAAGTATATAAATACATTGAATTGGATTGAACAGCAGGCACAATGCCTATTTATGTTCTCTCCTGTAGTCAAGGTATAATATGAGTAATTATATAATTATATATAATATATATATATACATATATATTGCCATGGAATTTTGTATAATAGATTAATATTGTAAATAGTATTGGAAGGAGGTACAGTGCAAAAAAATGAACAAAACAAATAGCTCATGATAGGAAAATGAAAATAAAAAAAATAGAAAAATAATGGTTAATTGCTAAGGTTGGAAATAAAAAAAGTATATGTAATGTAGGGAAAAATCAGAAAGAAAAGAAAAAACATGTAATAAAATCAAAACAAAAATTAATAACAAAGTAGAAAAAAATGGAAAGTTTGGGGGGATGGGATGGGAGGGGGAGGGGGAGAACAAATAAGCAATAAAAAATGAAAAGAAAGGAGTGTAAGGAAAGTCAGTGGTACCCATTTTGATACATTTTTTATACAATGTGTACATTTTTAGCTATGCATTTACTTAAATATGTTTGTACTTTTTATGTAAAAATGAATTTTATCAAATAATAATAGGTTATTTTGAAATGTTAGTTTATCACTTCCAAAAAGTAGATTCTTAATTGTGATTGGTATGGAATTGTCGTTCATATAATCAAATAGAGATTTTCTTTGGGAGGCATATGATGGACAGTGTAAGAAATAATGTTTAGAGTCTTCCACTTCAAGACAGCACTTCTGACATAGTGGAGAAGCAATAAGGTGGTGTGAATAAAGGTCAGCATTTAAGTTACTACTGTTATTTCTCAACTGACAATGCCAAATATTTTCTAATCTTTTGCCATGGTTAAATAATTTACGCATATACAGTTTTTTACTATTAATATTTTTGAGGTTAATATTCTGATGAGGGAAAACATATAAGAGTCTATTTTACATGTGTTAATGCAACTTTTTGGGGTTTTAAGTAAAAAAAAACAGTGTCAACATAAACATTTTATATAAATTTATATTATATTTTTATTTTTTATTTCTATTTTATCAATTTTTGTTATTGACAATGACATGTTGCATGTGACATTTCTATGACCCATGAATTAAAAAATTAGGTAAATCAAGGTAATAACCTCTGCCTCACATTGACAGAAGATGAAAACTCGTCTGTGTTGTCGTCCTCAAAAAGTTAATAACATTGATCATTTCATCAAAACAACATAGATATAAATATATATAATTACTTGCTTTTAATTGTGAGCCGAGGGAAATATTCTTTGTCAAGAATTTAATGAAATTAAGAGATATATATTCCACTCAAAGCCTTTGAGATATATATATATATATAAATATATATATATATATATATATATATATATATATATATATATATATATATATATATATATATATATATTCAAATTTAGATGTATTTTTAATTTTTGGTACTTTTACATCCCGATAATATTTTTGTACCAGCTAGTTTACATGTATATAAGAAGTTTCAAAATTATATAATAATTACCAAAAAAGTCAACCACTGTCAAAAGTTTTTGATATTTTGATTGACAATTATGAATTGGCCTCTTCCACACTGGACTTTCACAGTCATATCCATAATACGTTCCATTCTGATGAGGGAAAACATATAAGAGTTTATTTTACATGTGTTAATGCAACTTTTTGGGGTTTTAAGTAAAAAGACAGTGTCAACATTATAGATTTATATTAAATTTTTATTTTTTATTTCTATTTTATCAATATTTGTTATTAACAATGACATGTTCCATGTGACATTTCTATGACGCATGAATTGAAAAATTTAGTAAATCAAATTTATTAAAGGGTTTACACAGCTTCTTTAATGCTGTCTGAAGCTAAAACATTAATATGGAAAAAAACGATACTGTTTTATTTATTTATAAAAAAATTAACCATGCAAATTAATTTCTTTTAAATTGGATAGATTAAAAGCATAATCTAACTCTTTTTTGATGTATTTTTGTGACACCATTTGTACTTCTTAATTGTGTGACATGCTTATCTTAACACTTCAAATAAGCGTTATATAAATAACATCGCCACAAGAGATTCAATGACATTAAGTATTTTTATAAAAAAATCTTTCAATAGCAATGTAATTTGCAGTGTGTTGAAATATTCCATTTATTAAGAATATTATCAAAATAATTTGTTTTATTCAAGAAATTAGGTAGATTTTTACTTTTTAAGCTTGATTAACATGTCTATTTTGGTCTATTTGGGAGTTTCTTTCTAGCATGAGTCACATTGGTACTTATTTCTCTCAGACTTTAACATAAACTATACTATTAAGATTGTATTGATCTTTTGCTTGTGCCAAACTGTTTTTCACATGCTTAAAAAGTTCTTCCATGTATTAGTTTCCATGTAGCAGCTGGGATAGTTTCCAAACCATTAGTTTATGAAAGCCATTTACCTAATACGAAGCTTTAAAGCTGCTGCTTAATTGATACTGAGTATTGATAATATGTAATTTATTCAATCAATGATATTAACAATTAGCAGCATCTATGTAAAAGAAATAAAATGATTTATTAATAAGGCCCCATAAAATTAATTTTTTAATTTTCTCATTCCTGCATGCCCCTCTGAAAATGGGCCAACCCGCTGCATTTTATTTTATTTTGAAAAGAAATTGTGTGGAAAAAATTTTTCATGAAATCAACCGGGCTCCATACGTATATATACAAAAAATTCCAAAACATTTTAATGGCTGCCTAAACATGTGGATTCCAGTCATGATTCTTATCATAAGGATACAAATATCTTCATGTATTAACAGTTGAGTCGAATTAAAATGGAATTAAAAGATTACAAGTGGGTTTGTGTACTCACATTAGCATTAACAACTAAAAGAATACAGCAGTTGTTATTTCTAGAACATAAATTATAAAAAGGTGATTAAAAAAAAAATAAAAAACATTGTTTAAAAAATCCGCCCGCCCGCCCCATATTTTTTGCAAATCAGGATGAGAATGAAACTATTGCAGAGCGTTCATGATGTCAAAGTTAATAAATTATGACGCCCTATCTTATGAAGCACAGACAAGTGACTTTCTACACACTATCGTGAAATTAAAATATGGAAGCCTTAACGTACCGTATTCGCAGAGTGGAATTGTGCCTCCATATCTAATGATTGAAAGAATACACCCAATCCACCGGTAGTTTTTAACATTTGTTCTTGCAGAATGTTTATATGTATACCTTCCATCCTTCAAAGATGTGCAAGTGTGGCCTGCTGTGTTCAGTCAACAAACATGATTTGCAGACTTCAGTTGTAAGACAGTCAATGCAACGAAATTTTTCAGCAAGCGGCTGCAAACATAAGGAGCAACTTTCTCCTGATGGGCAGTATGATTCAATATGTGCCTGCACCATCTGTGGCATTAAATTGCTCCATTGTTCTATTCTATTTAGTTTTGTTTGCCTGTAATCTATCAAAGGTATAAGAAATGTTATTTGTTGCTAAAGCACAATTATGAGAAGCTGGAAAAACTGTAACATAAATGTAAAATTCATGATTGAAATGTTTGGTTTTGGTGTTAGGTATATATAGACATATTTTATGCATAGATGTAACTTCATTGCAACTTGGGTAATTTTATCAGAGCTACGCAGTACAGTTAAGGCGGTCAATAAAAATATGGGCAAATTTTTGTGATGAAAACACGTATACTTTAGTTAAACTGGCATGTCCTTTTTAAAATCATTAACAGTCACTCAAATGCAATATATTTCTAAAATATATATATAACAGTACAATATTTTATGTTCATAGTGGTCACGTGATATGGCAGTCGCATAGTACAAGCAGATGTATTTGTGGTTTTGAGGTCATTTAAAAAATTCAATATTGCAAGGGCATAATCATGTCAAAATTCACAACTGAATTATGAAATAACTTGATGTTATATCGTAGATTTTGAAAAACGGTGCGAACTTTTTAAGATAAGAATATTTGTTAGTAGAAACCGTAATTTATAATGCATATGTTGAATAATTTTGAAGGTCACAGGGTTAATTTCATTAAAAAATAATTAATTTGTAAGATTTTACAAGGATCGTAGAAGTTTTTAAGTAACATAGCATATTTCAAATTCACATGTAAAAGTTTGTCGGGATCAGGTAAGTGTATGCCCTTGCAATTAAGTGATTTAATTAGGTACTCAGATTTTAGATATACGATATTTTACTACAAAACCGAGGTGGATTCTTTATACGATGCATACTTTTAACAAAATGAAAATAAGACTATATAGGTAGCATTCTACTAATAATAATTTTAAACAAAATATTCATTTATACTTTTCCGTTAATGTATGACATTTATTTTTCTTTGCTATAAAACTGCACGATAGCCTTCAATGATTTAACTTAATGCGTCATTTTGAATCATATGACGTCATATTTTGTAGTACAGCGAGAACGACATCTCGCTTATTTTCAGTGTGTACGATATAACGGACATCAAAATTGTAAGTAATAGCATTTGTTGTTTTTAATTAAAAGATTAGTATAAGTTAATTTTACTAATAAATAGATTAATAAGTACTTTCGAGGTTTGTAATATACTGTGATGTCATAATGCACATTTCCCGTACTTTTTGTCTGAACGGAGTTTATTGACAGCCTTAACTGTGCTGCGTAGTTACCTCTCACTGTTTTGCCTTCAGAAGTACTGTTACTGGGGTAATTTGAGGGACCTGCCCCAGCTGTGTCAAAAGAACTTGACCCTGTATTCTCATTACATGTAGTACATTCCTCAGTGGCCACTTTTACAGTTCTTTCCTTCCATTTTTGAATTTGGTAATCTAACGTTTCCTTTTTCTTGATTTTATCAGCACTACAAAAAATTATGATTAATTAAAAAAAATCTTCTCAACATCCATAGGGGAGATCGTGATATTTAGATGCATGGTGATGATGTCCGTGAAGCCTTCTCTCTATCAGTATCGTGTTTTAAATTTCCTCATCTTAAATAAAAGTGCTTATTAATTTTAAGGTTACCTGAGTCACTCAGGTGACCTATTGCCATTGGTCATTGTCCACTGTGCGTTGTTTGTTAACAATTCTACATTTGAAAACTCATCTTGAAACCATGTTTCAAGCTAAAAATGTTACCATTTTTAGCTCACCTGAACTGAATGTTCAAGTAAGTTTTTCTGATCAGTCGTTGTCCGTCTGTCTGTAAACTTTTCTTTTCTAAAACCACTGGGCCAAACTTGGTACAAAGTATTCTTATGGAAAGGGGGTTTTAAATTGTGAAAATAAATGGTTAAACCCTTTTTGAATTGGAGATATATGTGAAACAGTGAGTATATGGTATGTGTTTTTAATAAATCTTTTTCCCAGAACCACTGTACCAGAAATGCCAATATTTACACAAAAGCTTGTATATTTAGTGAAGATTCTAAATTGTAAAAATCAATACCCCGGACCAAGATTGGTCAAAAGTGGAAGTATGAATGGAAAATTTTCAAAAATCTTTAGAAATGCAATGCTTCAATCTGTCAGATTACTATGAAAGCATCCTCAAGTATTGTAGATTCTAAATTTTAAAAGCTGTGACCCTTTGGGGCCCCAGAAGTAATTCAAAGTTTAGCATTAAATCATAGAGGCAAAATGTTTTAAAATCTTCTTCTGGAGAACTACAATGCTTCAAATTGTGAGATTACTTTGGAAGAATCCTTGAATTATGTACATTATAAATTAGTTAAGCTGTGACCACCGTACTAATACTGGGGCCCCAAGAGGAGTTAAAAGTTTAACATAGAAACATGTATGGAAAATGTTTTAAAATGATCTTCTGTAGAACTACAATGCTACAGTTTGTGAGATTTGTATGCAAGGATCCTCAAAGAGTATAGATTCTAAATTGTTATTTAAAGCCAACCATAAACCTGACCCAATACTGGGCCTTTGAAAAGGGTTCAATGTTTAAAATAGAAATAGCATATGCTACGAAATTTTAGTACACAAAATACATTTATTTTTCAATATATTAACTAATTAATTTGCTTTTTAAAATATCCGTCTGCTTTTTGCATTTACTTTTCAAAACATGGCTGAATAGGTAATTTATGAAGTTTGATCACGTGACCAACCCTTATTTATATCCTGATATACATAAAAAATAGTACCTTTTTTCTTCAGTAAATTAGCATTTGGTCATATCAAGTTACTTAAAATGTATGTATTCCACTTTAGAAAATCTAATTGTTTTCTGTGCATTGTAAGTTTGTAGCAATGAACTATGTGCATGTTTTGTAAACTTTCATTAATAATAAAACATTGGCCATTAAAAACCTGCAGGTATCTTTTTACAAAAAGGTTACAATTTGTATTTTATTATGGTACATGCATAGCTATGTCAGGTTGTTATTGTTGCTCAGGTGAGCAATGCGGCCCTTGCGCCTCCTGTTTTGATTATTTATATCATTACGAATGTAAAATGTTGTTTGAAATAAAACTAAAACCACTGAATATTGTGGTGTGTTGTCTTTAATTTAACCAGAATTTGCTTAAAGAGTAAAATACTAGTTGTGTTTTCATCAAATTACAAATTATATTTGGTCGATAATATGCATCTCTTACTGAGGTTAGTATGTTTAATGCATGCACAGGCGGACACGGGGGTTGTCAAAGGAACAGTTGTTAGACTTGGATGGGTTAAACTAATAATTATTGTTCTTTGTGAATGTTATTTGTTGGAATTTCCATGGAATGAGGGTCTGAAACCCCCCATCCCAATCCATTTGATTACGCTAAGAATTTAACGTGCATTTTGTTCCAAATACAATTCTTTATTATTTAGATTAAAAAATGACCGGTCCGGCTCCTTTTTGTTATAGAAACTGACTGGCTTAAAATTTATTCAACTTTCAGTGAAGTTTGACCTTCAATAAGGATTTTTGAGTGCACATGTAGACGAGGTCTAAGAAACTTCTAGGCTAATGTAGGTTATTTAGACATAAAAATGTGATTGCACATAATACTTATTTGATATGCCTTAAAAATAGAATTACACACACACACACACACACACACACACACACACACACACACACACACACAGATATATATATATATATATATATATATATATATATATATATATATATATATATATATATATATATATATATATATATATATATATAAAGGCTTCCAGATAAATGTCACTCCAAACATAGGGTTAGTTTCTAAAAACTTCCAAAAACGCTGGGACTTCATATTAAGAAGATGCTCCAAAGAATTAATGTCTCTCTGTCTGTCGTGGGATAACCACAGACTTCGACAACTTGAGAAAGATGTAGTTTCACTGGAGTCTTCTCTTAATAAATCCACTTCCCATGCAGATTTTGTTGAAGCAAAAAGAATTATTACAACATTCAATACAACCCTATCTAATGACCTCAATAATACCCAAAAAAGGAAGTTCCTTCGGGATGGTGTTCCAGCAACAAACAGAACCAGGTCTAATATGTTGTCATCTCGTCCTTCTGCCAAAAAACGGCGCTCTAGACGCTTCAAGCGCAAAAAGCAAACAAGTGAAGACGAGTCCTTGGTCGATACCAACACCTGCCCAGTTCTGAATACATCTAAGGTTCCTCTCACAGACGTTGAGACATCGCTACTATCTAAAGGTCTCAATTTCTGTCCAACACCGCATGAGGTCGATGACAAAAAGGTTAGAGAGGACACCAGAGCATTTTTCCGAAGGCTAAGACTAAAGGAACACTTCTCGCGCAAGGACTCCAGCAATGATCACACAGACGAACCTCCTCCGCCCTTGCACAACTTAGAAGAACATAAGTTGTACAGACCCAAAAGTACTTGGGAACCGCCACCGGGCAAATGTGGAGCACTTGAGTCTTACATTGATGCTGTTGAGTCAGACATTGAGAAGCTCCTCACCAACCAAAAAATCGTCCCTGACAATCTGACGAAAGAAGAAAGATCTGCTCTACAAAGATTGAAAAACAGGGACGACATAGTCATAAAGAAAGCAGACAAAGGATCCACAGTGGTTGTCCTAGACAAACAAGCGTATTTAGCTGAAGCCAACAGACAACGATCAGACGATCGTTTCTACAAGAAACTGGACTCTGATCCCACTGAAGAGTTTTCAGCTCTCATCACTGACACCCTGGACAAAATGTATGAAAATGATGAGATTGGTGTTAATGTTTATGAAACGCTTCGCCCAACCAACTGTAGACCGGGTCAATTTTATCTGCTTCCAAAAATCCACAAGGAAGGAATGCCTGGGCGCCCTATAGTTAGTGCCATCGGACACCCCACGGAGAAAATATCTGAATTTATAGATTTACATCTCCGTCCACATGTAGAAGATTTGCCATCATACCTCAAGGACACTACACATTACCTGAATAAAACACCTTCCTCTGGCTTGCCAGACCATACTCTTCTCGTTACAATGGACGTCACGTCCTTGTACACGAATATTCCTCACGATGAAGGTATCGAGGCCTGCAGGGAGGTATGGGACAGTAGAGCGATTCAGCAGCCGTCAACCGAATCTCTACTCAAGCTCCTTGAACATGTTCTCAAGCTGAACAATTTCATGTTCAATGGCGAACATTATATACAAATAAGTGGTACAGCTATGGGCACCAAAATGGCTCCCTCTTACGCCAACATATTTATGGGAAGATTGGAACGCAGCCTGCTTCTCAGAGCTCCTTTCAAACCTTTGAGCTGGTTGCGGTTCATTGATGATATTGAGATGAAATGGGTCGAAAACCGAGACTGCCTAGATGACTTCATCACCTTTGCCAACTCCTTCCACAATTCGATTAAATTCACAGTGGACATATCTAGTTCCAAAAATGTATTTTTGGATACTACATCCACCTTGGAAGATGGTGAAATAAAATTCAGTCTCCACACCAAACCCACTGATTCTCACCTCTACCTCAAGCCTTCGAGTTGCCATCCTCCCCATACTTGTAGAGGAATTCCTAAAGGATTAACAACCCGAATCAGACGAATCTGTTCTTCTAATGAGATCTTTGAAGAACAGAGCAGAATATTGAAATCCCATCTGTGTAATCGAGGCTATAAAGCCCACACAGTTCAATCTGCAATTGATGAGATGATTACAAAAGACAGGAAAACCCTTTTACAATACAAGAGAAAACAGACAAAAGCAGGGTTCCACTTGTCACTACATATCACCCCGCCCTTAAGAACCTCAACAGCATCCTTAGAAATAATCTGCCCATTCTTTACACTAACGAAAGAATGGCTGATCTTTTCAAGGATCCACCAATGGCTGCGTTTAAACGCCCGAGGAACTTAAAGGATATGGTAGTGAGGGCAAGATTAGACAACCCGTTGCCAAATGGCGGTTTTAAAACATGTTCCGATATCAGGTGCCTATTGTGCAAATACAGCACCAACGCGGACAGTTTTAAGAGCACCACCACGGGTCGCACGTACAAGATATTTGGCAACACTTCTTGCCGCACAGACAACTGCATCTATCTCATCAGTTGCAAAGTCTGCTCTAAGCAATACGTCGGTGAAACAGGTGACCTCCGCAGAAGGATCAACAACCACCGCTCTACCATAAAGACCAAAAAAGTCAAGGAGCCCGTCGGAGAACATTTTAATACCAGTGGCCACAAATGGGAAGACATGACAGTATTGGTTATTGACCATAATCCTAATTGGACAGACGCGGAGAGGAAAAGCAAAGAAAAGTTCTGGATGCACAGACTCAAATCATTCAGACCTGATGGCATGAACAAACAAATGGACTTCACTAAAATGAACGTCTCATAGCCATATATCACCTGAAACCCACATAGTAATTTTATCTAATCTGTCAACTGCGCCTCTTTCATTTATTAGTTTCTTTACTACCTTTTATTTGTAAATCATTTTTTCTTAATTTTATTTATTTATTTATTTATTCATTTATTTATTTATTTATTTTCATTTAATTTTATCTCTTTTTAATCAAAAAGTCGACTCTATATCATATGTGCCGTACGAGTTAACAACGGGGGTTCAAATTTTTATTTATTAACTCGGTCGTCAATTTTAATTAGCTAATTAACTTAATCAGGCGTGAAGTTGGCAGTCGATTGATTACTTTATAGCGATCGGCGACAGTATCAACACCTTTAAGAATGTGATCAAATGATGTGTATAATGTAGCTGTTCTTTTTCATAGTTTCTTAAGTAGTTTAGTAGTAGCTTTAGATTTTGTTTTCTTTGTTTTTTACTTATGTAATTTATTTTTTGGTCCTGAAGAAGGGACGGGTTGTCCCGAAAATTTGACAATTTCTATTGTTCGTGTCGTTAGCCATTTTTAGTGCTTTATATATATATATATATATATATGTATAGACAAATTAAAATAATCAGCTTACCAATGCTATTTCGATTCCATGATAACCTTTGTTCATGACGTCACACACCAAAATCAAGCGCTAGTACATTGATTAAAAATTAAAGACTATTTTATGATGTATGAACCGATAAATTAATTCTTCAGGCATGCTGTCTTATGCTCCAAAAACCTTTATATTTTATGCAAAACACGAAAACAAATTTATATTTTTAATTAATTTATTTTGTCTTCAGTGAATCGGGTTAGTTCATTATGGCTTGCAGAACGTTGTCTTCTTCTAACAGTTGTTGTCCATCCGTCACGGATTCTTTTTCTAACAGCGCTTTATCAAGTCTTGCTCTTCTTATTTACTAAAATTCTCTTGTCAATCTGTACGAAACCACGGAATTCCGTTGTCACCTACTAACAGATGAAAAAACTCGATAAATCTCTTTTAGGAAAAGATGATAACGGTAAGGATCGGGTGGTTGGTTGACGTCAACATCATTAGGGGACAAGAGTCGCCGCAGGCTATAGACGTGCAGTGCGACGGCATGTACAACAACCCCTTGTACTCGGGGGTCGGTGAGACGCCATTCCAGCCGACAACACTACTGTCTTCTCTGTCGCTAAAAATGTAATTGAAAAACATCAAATTATCAAATTGATAAAAAAAAAAATGTTCAAAGCACGGTCACTTACAGGATGCGCCATCTCCAAACCATTCTTGTAGTCCGGGGGAGTGTGGCGCTAACCTCCCCATGCAGCATACTATAGGGGATGAGTTTACGTGGGCTAGGGAGGGAATGGCCGAACTTCTCTGTGAAGACGGTATCGAGGTTAAGGGGGTAACAACTGATCAAGACAGCTCACCTGGTCGGGCTGCAGACTCCCTCTTCAAGGATTGGCTGTACAAGGTCAATGCATTACCTGGATACTCGGCATCTCTCCGAGAGTATCAGGAAATCTATAAAAAGAGACGAAAAGCTCTTACACGTCATGCCCTGCAGAACGAAAGCTGAAAAAACCAATTTTTGCATAATTTTGCCCTCGATGCAGTGATAGATGCACAGCCGAGATTAATCAAGCGTATGACTTGCATGCTGGTGATAGCCATAAGATGAAAAACAAGTTCTGATATGCTGGGGATGCAATTGAGCAGTGTTACATGGGTGATCATGCTCTATGCAGGGAACATTCTTTAGTCTGTAATGGGGGAATAGTTAATTTGGTAAGCTAAAGTACATATCTAGGTTCCACTTTTAAAATACCTCGCTCTTCGGAGAACGAGAACTTGCTCCGTGCTTGCATCCCAAAGAGGTTATCTCCAGCTGTTTTGGACAAAACTATCACGGACAGCAACTCTCAGACGGTCGAACGCTTCAATCGCACTCTTCGGCGATCTTTACCTCGTAATGTCACCTTTACTCGCAACTTTGCTGGTAGGGCTCATAGTGCTGCTCACTCTTCAAATAATGGTCCAGGTGACTCCATCTGCAGCTTATGTGCAGGTGTGGGTTGTGCAATCCCCAGTGGAGGCTCGGTGGACAAGTCTCTACAAGACATTTAAAAAACATGAAACCAGTAAAGAAATATCAAAAATCAATTCTATATAAAACAAAAAGGGTGGTTAAACGTAAAAAAAAATCTTTACAAGTTATATGAAAAGCATCAAGATGAAATTAAATACCAGAAAAATATTATGCTCTGTAATGCCCGAGCCCGAGGCAAAATGAAGTGGCAATCTGAGCATAATTATTCAAAATATGAATAAATTGTGTATTACAATACAAATTAACTAATTACATGGTAGAATGCAATGGGGATGGTGGGCCCAGCAACAAAACCCCTGGGCTCTACAATGGTTTCTCTCCTGGTTCACTTCGTGCATCTCCAGGACGAGGTGGGCGGCGTTGACGCAATGCTTCTTATGGCACCGATGGCTGACCTCAAGGTTTCCACCTGGAAACTGTGATCGGGTCAAGTGCATCTGTGCCATAAGAATAGCCCTATGAACCCTCTCAAACTTTGGTCCCTCCTCGCCATTTCACTCTCATCACTCCATACCCATGGACAGTGGTGGCGCATTTCCATACAAAACAACCCCCTGAATTTCACTTTTTTCCAAAATTCTAAACCTCAACTGTTCAAAGAAATCTTCCATGATCAAATTATCAGTAGAACTAAACTTCTTATGGAACTATTTCTCCTTAAAAGTCACAAGGCAAGGGGAAAGTAGTCCCTCTAAAGGAAAAAGAGTACTAATTAATTTCCCATAAAACTCAATGTTAAACATAACACCCCTAGCTACTTTGCTATATTATATTATTATCTCAGAAACCCTTAATCCATCATTTTTTAATTTTTTAATCACTTCTTTCTTGTCCGGTGACAATTCTTTTGACTTACGACCCATCTTTGTTTAACAATAAAATCCTACGACGCAATTTATTCAAGCAGACGTATTTATATACGTCATTCATTTGGGAATTTTAACTGATTTCGGGGATCGTCTCAAAATTAAAGTTCATTCAGTATTAACATCGTAACATACGTTTTTCTAGACGAAGGATAAATGGTATATTATTCCACTTTCTTTGTCTGATTTGTTTTTTTTTTTTGGCTTTGCAGGCTACTATTCTATTGAAGTTCTCATTTGCCTGAGTGTTTCAGGGTTTGTAAGTGGTGCTTTGTGTGACTTATTTAACCTCAGGTGAAAAAAGAAATAACAAAATGTTATAACAATAAATATCTTTTATATTAGTAAAGAAAAAATATATTCACAGGATACTTGGAAAAGATTTCATATTCAATGCTTAAACAAAGAGAATGGGGGAACAAGATAGCGCAAATGCCCATTTACAATTAAATTTTGTTTTTTAATTGAGTACATTTGCTATGTTTAAATACAAGTTTACAAAATGCAAATTTCTAATTTTATTCGGTTTAGAATATTTTAACAGAAGATAAGAAAAAAGAGATCATAAAGTTTTGGTGGTATCAAACCCACAACCTAAATATCCTAGTTCTAGAAGGTTACCTAGAGTGTGGTTGTGATAATGAAAATGAAAATTTTGCATTGGTAAACCGTATATACATGTATACGGTTCTGGGGATAGGATTTCACGCTATCCTTCTATTTCATACAATTTTTGCTTTTCAAAAACTTCTATGCATGTGTTATTGGGAAGGCGTTGGTGGAATACATTAAACGGTCATCCATGCAAAATATACTGAAATGTACATAGTGAAAGTATTTCCCTAATTACGAACGTTTTAATTCTGACTTTTACATAATTTACTTTGGTTTGACAAATGATCTTGACTTTCTGATATCTCGCAGGATTCTTTTTTCGATAGAATCTATATGTTGTTCAAAATCGCATTAACTTAAACAAACTTGATAAATTGAACTTCTTGTTTCTTGTTTATGGGTACTGAAGCAGATCTTACGGGTGTCAATTGCAACATGTACATGTTTACCAAGAGGGATGTCAACTAGTGGACTGTCATTTGCTGAGTTTTCTAAAACGTTCAACTGGTAGGATACAAAATGACATTTTGAAAGTATAGTGGATCATCTCTCCACGTTTCTGTTGATTGATTCAGAAATCGGTTTGATTACCATCAAATCTTATTCACCCCTGCGAATGTTTTTGGAAAGATTTCTTTATCGTTGTTTAGTATGCATTAAATTCAGAGGTGCTCGAATAAAAGTTTACGAGATTTCCCCGGAGATTTGTTCAGTTCCTGTGAAATGTTCGGATAATATTCTCAAAATACGTAAGTACTGGTCGTTTTTCATGTCATATCCTACTTTTTTATGTTAAAACATGAAAATCTATAAAGGTATACGTTTACTCAGAAAGAAAAACAATTACACGGATGAAAAACTATTTATTGTGTGTTATAAACCTTACATGGCAGTGTTATTTTTCACTTTCTAAAAATTAGGTCAATGACTTACTTTTTGAGTTAATGGCCATTGAATATTTTTTGAAGTTTAAGAAAAATAAGAAAAAATCCCAAAAATTTTACACTAAGATTGAGCTTTTCTTAATTGTGAAAAAAAAATGCTAAACTCTTTTGAAAATGAAATATAGTTAATGAATGACTGTGACACTAAATAGGTACAAAGCATTAAGATTTCATTCACAATTCTTAGAAATATTTCAGTCCGAATTTCCTCTATCACTTTTCAAATCGCTACCCCTTTTTTAATCAATTTGATAAAAACTGAATGATGATAACACTAAAACATATATAGTGCTAAACTAAGTATATTGATCTTACTCTACTGGCATAAAATTTATATGAGGTCAATGATCAAAATTTTGAGTTATACTCGTCTGTCTTTTATCGTTTTTAAGGAAGAAGTCTTTTCTGGTTTTCGTCAAACGTAAATTTGATTAATTGTTCATTAATTCAAGATGAAAGGAAATTAGAATAGTATATCTTTCTATCTCTTTTATTATCATACAACTTGGCATAGAAAAAGTAATCGATGTTTAAAATCTAACAAGGACTACATTTTTGGCGTAACATTGGCGTCGGAAAATATCACATGTTTCGCAATTCAGAATTGCTGCAGATTATTGAGTCTGTTTTAGCATTTTTTAAAAATAATATTAAAGGGTACCTGCAGCCAAACCGATGTGAAACATATGTTAAAGAGTTTATTTGCCAAAATTTAATGCAAAAAACCGCATCGAAATCGATGCAAAAATAACGGAGTTACGCCGCTTCAAAGTGGCTTTTTTTACCTGCATTGGGAAATCTAATCAAGAGAAAACAGAATTAGGCGATAACAAGGCTTCAACGGACGTGACGTCACGAGGTGAACAGAAGGGAAATTTCCATACAAAGCTATACAAATTGAATTCGATTTTTCAGCAAAAATGATTAATATCGGTCTGATGTTTTGAGGTATCTAGTTATTTAAAGTATTGTAGATTTAGAAATTTGTATTCGTTATTATTTTATAACAGTCAGATTTATTTTTAAAGGATTTTAAAATTTGCTATTCTCGTCGCCCTTTTACCGATGAATACGATATCTTAAAACGCTTGCATGGGCAGTTTTATGTTCATTATTCATTTTTTTATTACATAATATCCTTTCACACATGAGTGATCTGAGACAATGACACAGGTAAACAGGTAAACTAACGAAGCCACTGCTCCGACACACGTGTATCTGGGGTATGTGTACACATGGTTCACGAGTCTGGTGAACAAAGAGAGGGTTTCACACCTCTGGACTGGTAAATTGATTTGTGTATAATTAGCTACTCAATTCTTAAACAATGAAAAGAAAAATAAATTAGACTGTGTGAAATCAAGCATTCGTAAGCTAATACATGTGTATATAGTCCGTCAATCGGTGATTACAGAATCATACACGAGACTATCAAATAGTAAAACTAATGTTCGAAGTAAATGCCTTTATTGTTACTTATCTAATCACTTACATAATGACCAAATTAACAATTCAGCAATTTTAACCTTTTTCATGTGATCAAGTAATTATTTCGGAAGTAATTACATGTACGTTGGTCTTAATTTCTTATTTAATGAAATGCAACTTTCTTTCGAGCGCTATAGTCAGCAATTTAACGCGTTAACTCCACATTACTGAAATTGTTATACTGACAACGAATCGTTATAAAATCTGAATAAACTTGAATATTTTGACAAAGGATGTAAATAAATGTAAAATGAAATTCCATTATCGTATTTTTAAAAGAATACGAGACAGACTTAATCATGCAGCCATCTTGGACTTTCCCCTTGATCCGTTTATTATCCCGTGTTTGTTTTTCAAAGAATGCATACTATATTGATTTTTATTTGTCCTATATCAATATTATTGAATAATCGGGCGAAATCATTTGTAATTTTATGCCTTAAACGAGGAATAGACCCAGCGTTACCTTTTACGAAATATGTATTATCAATATTATTAATCAGTTAATAATGTCACGGAAAAATCATTCGAAAGAATGGCAATATTAACAAAATATGTTTCTTAAAACAAAAGGTTGATTAATTGCCATTTTGCTACGTATGCTGTGCATTTATATGCAAAATGTGTTGCACATTTGACTAAATTCATGAAGCAAACAATTTTCCGAATTCGGCATTTTTGTTCGATAAAATACTGGTTTAAACTCAAACAACAGTATATTCAGTCATCCAGGGTTAATAAGGAAATAAACAACAGAAAAAAATGTTCATATATCGATAAAACAATGCAAGAAAACGATCTGTTTTCATACGATATTCCTGTTTCTCTTACAGTCGCGTTGACCCCGTGACGTCACAGTTCATCTCGCGCCAAATCGGCTTGATTCAAAACTCGTTCAGGTGTGAAATCGAGTTTTCCCCAAATATCTCGAAAACTACTTATAAATGCGATCGCTGTAAAATTTTTAGGATGATGTTTTTACACATAGATCTTCATTATATCAAAAATTGACCGGCACTGCAGGTACCCTTTAATGTTGGATTTTTTTTACGAATGTGAACTAATCGAATGATACTTGGGTTTCAGAATATGTTTTTAAAATATGATTTGCCTATCAAATTACATTTTCATAAGCTTTTTAAAGCGCCCATTCTATACATTGATTTTCTATCATTTCATTGAAGAATAGAATCTTCAAATATTAAACAAACGTCTACAGGACTACAAAGAGCTACACTTATTCTTACCATCCTTTACGTTGAGGAAAAAGGTTGTGACCTTGACCTGACCTTTATGCAAAAACGAAAAGGTCAAATTTGATTAAACTGATAAAATCATTTCAATTGGTAATATGATCCGTTTGACTGTGTAAAAATTTTCATGAATTTCTTCTTGTTAGAAGTATGTTTGATAACGAGAAGACTCCTTCCTTAAGTTTTTTTCAATATTTTTGTAGTGTGTGCCATACGATTATCTTAATAAAAAGGAGAGATAAAACCAAGATAAGACATGCAAAATTATGTTGACTAACACATGAAATATTAACTTTGAATATTACAGTGCTACCAAAAATATTGAAAAACGAAATCTGAAAAAATTAGTCCGAATTGCCTCTGGTTTGCTTAAAATCCAACTTTGAGCCTAATTCCATAATATAGTAAAAATATCGAATGTTATGTCAATAATAATTCATTCCATAAATACTTTTTTTTGTTTAGAACAAATTTCACTCATGACATTGAACTTTATAACAATCCAAATTTGAGAATTCAAACCCTGAGTAAAGAACGTATATGTTTTATTGATATTCAGAACAAAGTTATCGTTCATGTTCAACCACTCTACACGTGGTTGAAAATATAAACATTGGGTTGCTTAATAAAATCATAGCCAAGTTTGATGCTTTTGTGTGCAGCACCATGCTTTAATAAAAACGGGTGCTTGTTTTGTATAAAAACTTAGTATATCAAGCCATTTTCAAGGAACATTCTGCATAGAATAGTATAGTGTGTTTCACTTTTGATGCTTTAACTAGGTCAGGCGTGGATCGAAAATTAATCCTTGGGGGGGGGGGGGGATCGCTACTAGGCATGTTAATTGTTGCAACAGCAGAAAAAAACTATTTTTTCTATAGTCACATTTTTCTTACAACTCATTTTATCCACCAATTAATGAAGATAAAGTTTTAAATCAATTAACGTCTAAATTTCATATTTGACTACAAGTACCTATAGATTCTATGGAATGGACCATAAACACAAGGCACAATTTTAAACTCAAAACTGAAAGGGTCAAATAAAACCACGTGGTCTTATATTTAAATGACAATAACATTCGCAGGGGTGTTACATGTATTTAGACTATGACAAAATATGGAATTCAGGCCCACTCTATAAAAGAAAAGGAATTTAAGTTATGAAAATGCCACTATTTAGAGGTTTTCACACTTATTCGCTAGTGTAAATCAACCGATATCAAAAATATTTAACATACTTATTGGTTACAAACCGATCGTTTGTTGAATATACATTCTTTTAATTAAAATAAATAAAAATTATCAGATTTGTTGATATTTTGCAGTATCTTATCTTTTCTCAAGTAGAAGTTGACATCCATTGAATTTTTTTTTTAAATTACAATTTAAGGTCAAGATTTAGTAAATGAAAGGTGCCTACAGTTTTATGATTTTCAAGATATATAATTATTCTTTAAATGATGCTTCATGACAATACCTTTGTTTCAAAAGGGTGTACCGAGGCTTAAATTTTTGGTAGGCACAATGAAAAATCATGTTTTAAACAACCATTTTCTATGAAATATGAAGAGTAAAAGTAACAGATCACGGAGTTTTGACCTTTTTTGACCAATAAAATATATTTAGCATGCCTACAGTCTCTCCAAAAACGGCATCAAACAAGCTCTTGACCTCCTCTTTAAAATGATGTCAAATTGAATATAGGTACTGGGACTATTTTTCCCGTTATTAAAAATAGAATTTCAAAAAAATATTTTATTTTGTACACAATTCCTTTAAGGTAATTATCCATACGTCACAAAACAACGTCTGACGTAATTCACGCGTTATTACGTTTTTTCCGTGCCCGATCTAATCGAAACCTAACGCTACGGTGTACATGTGTTTCAAAACAAAAAAATCAAGCTGATCTAGAAATTAATTCAAAACAAATCTATTAAAAATCCCGAAAACTGCAATCAATTAGCCTATTACTCAGCGAAATGAAAATTTGACTGGGTTGTGTCGATTGAGTACTCGTTTTGAAAATATAGACCGCTTACTTTTGTCCTGCATAAACATCAATTCATTACAAGGCTGAACTTAATCCAATTCTTTGAACATTAATCCCTGAAAGTCCATAAACATCCAAAATGAAATCCTGACCGAGATCTATATATATTCCAGTGCATAAATAAGGGAGATAAATACACAAGGGGAAATAATTTGACTTATTTCATCTTTATCCTATATTCGCTTAGCAACGAGCATAGATATATTTTCAACAACAAAAAATGTTTTTAGAATTAAAATCATGCGCTGAAGAAAAGTTATTTCATTTTAAGAACAGTCTTTAAAACCATTAAAAAAAGGTTGAATAGAGGTTCTGTCTTAAAGGCATATCAGGTAGTTAGCATTATCCACGCGTGTGACTGCAATTTCTAAATACCGATCTCGATCCATAATACTTACCGATATCCAAAGATACAATCTTTTGCGGTTTAAATAATACAGATTAATCAACAGTTTGTTTAAATCATGTTTTCTAATTAACAATAATTTTAACATATTTTTTTAGAATGATGAAATAATAAACCTATGCACAATTTAAATTTTACGGATCTTTTTTCAAAATATATATTTTAATGATTTTTACCCAAAATACGCCCATTGTGATCCTGAAAAGGCCGGTCCCTTGGGTAAATTTATTTCCAGTTGATTAAGGGCGTTAAGGTTGAAATAATATCAAAATTTTAGAGAATTCTGTACGTAAATAAAATTATAAGAGCTTAAATTCTCTTTGAAAATTTATTTCATTTTATCTCATTTGTATGCGGATTTATCTTTTTCTGATAAATAAGCAAGTGTAACATAACAATTTTTGATTTGAAATAATAATTCCTTTATTTTACATAGGATATAAGTCAAAAAATGATTTTGTGAAATTCAAATTTCAGGCTTAGGCTTATATTCTCTATGTATGAAAAAGCGCCATTTTCTGCAATCGGTTCTATTTTTAGCAACGACCCTAGCTCTTATAATACCGATGGACCACCCAACAGAGTAAAATTTGATGAGAATGTATCATCAGATACATGTTTGAAAAATATGAAAAAATTCTGTACGCATTTTATTTATCTAGTGGGGTATGGACCATTACCTTAAAGCCGTAAAATACGGAAAAAGATTCATCAAATCAATTATGACGTCATAATGGTTCTAGAACCAATAAGACACTCTGGAATCATTTACTAGGCGGAATAACACACCTGGAAAAAGTCGCTCAAACTAACCGTAAATTATTTGATTATGAAAGATATAATGAAAAATAAACTGTAAATATGTCAAATCAGCGAAAAATTTGCAAATTAAGGATAAAAAATGAATATCTAAGACATTCTATTCCGATGGTAAAAACAAAAGCCCTTGCAGAATACGAACTCGGGATGTACATGTCACAAGCCCGACACTTTATCCAATCGGATACGGAGTAAGTTACATATTGCCGCCGATAAAATCCTTTAAATAAAACGAAATATCGTTTCGATCAGAGGACAGCCATTTTGTGACGATGTGTTATTCCCCCTTAATAAATATTAATCACTTGGACTTATATTAAATAGTCGTAAATTTATAAGGGGCATTTTGACATTGCAAATGGACGACTTTGCAAATAATAACAAATTAACAAATGTTTTGGAAACACTTATGCACCCGTCCCTACCTTCGAAACTGAACGGAAACTGCAAATATTTTTTCTACGTTCATGGGACATAACTGTTTCGGAAAGTGCTCGATTGTACCCAAAATCGGACTTGACCTAGATATTATTGAATAAATCTGTATTAATACCAAATTTCATTTCAATATGTGCAGCCTCTGCAAAGAATAGGAACGGTAACTGTTGGTAGACCGACCGACAATGAGACAAACGGAGGGCTTAGAAGGAAGGCATAAAAATTACTTGCACAAGTTTTACTAGTAACATGAACACATGCGTGTATAGCAACCACTCAACACGTACCGGTTTTACCGCTCCCTACTGTCGATAGTAGTCACAAGTTAATCACGTGACATGAAAACATCCGAACGCGACTTTTAATGACATTTCAAACACTTGATAATCATAAAATAATACATGTACAATGAAAAATCAAATATATACATAATTACAATTATCATTTTTGATAGCGTAAGAAGAAATTTTGATGAACGTTCACTAAGCTTTACTAATGAAATCAACAAACGGATTGACCCAAGACCTCCGAGTAGTTATAATGACCATGATATCGTTCAAACACATTGAAAAATTGGCTGTATCTTCACGGCAACGCTCATCGACGATATTATTAACATCCTTACTTTACTAACTTTAAATGGATCATTGAATCAATGACTTAGAGGTGGATGTTAATAAATTAGTATAACGCTTTCGTTGGTGATTCATAATTTTCTAAAGCGAGTTATGTATTCATTTCTAAAATGCTAGCTACCTACATGT
This sequence comes from Magallana hongkongensis, assembly GCA_015776775.1. Lineage (NCBI taxonomy): Eukaryota > Metazoa > Mollusca > Bivalvia > Ostreida > Ostreidae > Magallana > Magallana hongkongensis. Next base: position 3,507,529 of record CM027467.1, on the reverse strand, counting down.
ACATACCCTCGTTAATCACCAATAAAACACATTAGAGCACAGGAATTGTTTTAATATTTTGTACATTTCATTTTGAATTCTGAATAATTGTTTGGTAAGTTCTTGTGAATTTAATTGACGTTTACACAGCATGTTTCAGGACTATGTGTGAACTAGGCTTTTAATCTACATGTATTTGTAATATCCTGTGTTAATAAAGGACATTATCTTCTAGGTACGCTTGCATCTAGATATGCGAGTTAATGCTTTACATAATGTTTGCGATATAGGTACATATGGTAAGAGTGTAGCATAATGATTTAGAATTTTATTAAGATATTTATTTTATCCATTTTACGTTGTTGCAATGGTATTAATTATCGACATCTGCTTAAGCGCAGTAACTCTCTGGCTAGAAAAGGTATCGTATACGAGTTATCGAACCTACAGCAATAGTGCCCCGTTTCTCGTCCTATGCATAGCAGCTTTTAAATTAATTGAGTATCTAAAACATGTATAATTTAATGGCTTTGATTAATTATTTGAGTATAAATGTTTGGCATCATATGTTGTATATTATATTTAAAAGGCACCCTACATGTGTAGAGCTCCTGTGCTTACATTATGTAATTGTTATATTTGGTTATACATGTACAGATACATATTTTAGAATAAATCACTTAAGTTGGAATTGCTTATGCTAAGCTGTAAAGGTAATAAATGTTACTGATAGTGTACATGTATCTCTTATATTACGTATATCAGGAAAACTTGATACTTTTCATTGTTAACGCCAGTGGACGTAGTGAGTATCTGAAGAAATCTTCAACTGAAATATCCACGTGTTATCTTCAGCTATGCTGTATTTTTATAAGCAGACGAGCACTATTAGAAATCACGTAATGCAGCCGTTTATGGGGTGTTAATATCTTTATTGCAGTTTAATTAAGATCAAACCCGCTAAAAGGCTTCTACACCTCGCCATTGTCGAATCCCTTCTGCTGCACTATACGAACCATTAACACGCCAACGGTCCGCCACTCACAAACAGTCGCCTGTCAAAACACACGAAAAAAGGCCAACACAATTAAGATTTATACCCCAGCAATAGTGACCAAGAAGAACTACTTCGATTATCTCAGATGCATGGTTTTTGGGGGTTTTTTTTCAATTATCGCTACTTATTTATTTAGTACTTTATCACTGTTCGTAGTCTTTAAAATCTCGATATTGTGGGTTTTTTTCTCTCTTTAAATTGTTGTTACATACAACTTAACGCTCAAAGTGATTGAAGCATTTAGAGATCTTTTACGTCTAATTGTAAATGGGTAAAATTCCCAATCCATACCGGGTAATTGCCAGATTGACGTACGCGTAGGTTTATGAACAAGAGTGTAAGATGTTACTTCTTGATGTAGTGAACTTGAAAGAGTCTACAGTTTCAGCGCGTTTACATCTCTTGTGATCAAGATGTTTCTATTTATGCAGACTAGCGCTCTGCATATTGTTCTGTTTAGTAAGATTTACACAGGTGTGGTGAAGCTTCATCATACTCTGAAGAAAGAGATGGGCATTACGTAAACCAACTTACAGATTTCTATCTACCAATCGTAAAAAATAATTCGGTGACATTTTTCAACTTTTTGCGGGAAAGACGCCCATATATTTTGCCTGCAAATCCATTTTTTATCTTAATGTGAGTTATCAGGGCGGTCTATGGGTAAGGGGGACTTTGAAGTTTTATTTATGGGAAAGCTTCGAACATTTTCATAAAAACAAGAAAATACCGACACCCCGCAACTAAGGGTCTCCCAGCAAACGGTTCGTGTGGGATCTCTATCTGTACTCAGTAACACGGCACCCCTACTACAGGTCAATTGCTTATAAAAAGGTGTATACAGAGATACACATGTGTATAGACAAATTGAAGTCATGAACTTAATACAGATCCATAGTCGTTTTCTAAATTCGGGTCTTTTTGGCTAAACATTATTATTTTTACATTATTATTTTCATTTTGATATATTTTATTGTATTGCATTTCGAATTTCGAATCGTGCAAAAGATAAGAAACCAATCTTCTACAAATAATTTCAGTTAAATTACTCTATTTTTTTTAACATTAAATTAACAAAGTTCAGGGATTTGAGGTTTCAAAAACATTAAAGTAATATCAATACAAATGTCATATATATAGTCTTGTATTTTGATGAAATGATTCTGATATTGGCGGTGATGTGTAACTAGTTTTACATTACGATTATTACACAAAAATAGCAGATGCACATCGTATAGTATAGGATTGATGAGTCAAAAAAAAAATCTTGGTTCACAAAGCTACCTACATAACATAATTCAATATAACATTAATATCCATGTATAATATGTAACTTACGGAAAAAATGGGAAAAAAAATATGAAAAATATTTCTTCTTTTTTTAAGATCTGTATATGTGTATACCAAGTGATGTGGAATTGATCAATAATCAATAATTATAATTATACCTATATATATAATACTTGAAACAGCTGGTGATATTAGTTCAAAAGTAATTTGATAAAGATATTTACTATAAACTGTTATAATAAGTTAGAAGCTTCCTTTTTAACGTATATGTAGTCACTTCCTTTACAATAGAATTAAGTAGCTGCAACCAGTCATTTGATTTTAATCATACTTTAATAGCACACATATACGATCGATTCTTTTGAGATGGTTTAGATATGTTACTTGTCTGAATACTTGTAATTATAGTTCTGTCAGAAGACATTTCTGCTACAAAGCGCAATTTCATGTTGTTAAGAAATTTGTTAATCAAACGTTTTTTTCCCTAGTTTTCCGAAATCCCGACTGGAATCCTGATTTACACGTTTTTTAATATTTGCCGGATAGTTTTGAAATTGCCAAGATGACTTTTGCACTCGAAAAAATTAAGAACACGTATTCCGATTGAAATACAGCAATCCTTGAGAAATAAAATTCTTACATTGTTATTAGAGAAGCCTATTTGGTATTCTATGTAATGCTATTAAACATTTCCCCTATTATTATTTCCTTATGGATTCCCTATTGTATTAATATCACCTGACAGTTGACAATAGTCTCTTAATGCAATACTCAACCTTGGCAATGGCACAATTTTCAGGATTTTAATAAAAAATCTTTCAAAGAAGTAATGTTATTTAACTTTCTTTGAATGTACTTGTGTTACTTGCTATTATTGATTTTGGAGGAAAGAGGCAATACTAATCAAACCGAGTTCTGTATAAAGAGAAAGTGCTACATGCATGTAATATTTTTTTTTGATACGAAGATCCAGGGAAAAACATGTTACAATCCGAATGCAAATCGCTGGAAAAACCACCATGTTAATATTGACAACTTCATATAAACTCTATATCATATTGTCATTTTTTTTAAATACAGATAAGACTTGCATTTTGTGCGAAAGCAAAATAGCCTAACAAACATAACTCAAACTCGTTAATCGTTATAAAACTGCAATTTGGTTAAAATATACATGTGTGTACGTCAGACAGACACCTTTTGGATCTCAATCTGATAGAGACAATGTATTGTTTTAATAAAAATAAAATATAACTGGTGATTTTGGTTGACGATAAAATGTTTTGTTGGTCTAGTATGGTAGTATTTTTTGCAAATTTGCATTCCGGTGATACTCTTCAAATAATTAACATTTTTGTCTGCTTTTCATATATTTGTGCAGTAGTATAAAGACTTTTGGACCAGATGTTGCCTTGCTAAAAAGAAATCAGGGCCAATATCGGATCATTTCAAAGGATCTGTTCTCCTTTTTTCATTAGTCTCCAGATTATCTTGAATATCAAGGGCGCTTACTCTTCCTCGTAGATCTGTCAAGCTGCCGTCACCCATGACAGACTTATGGTAATAAGGCCAACCTATGGGAGACTCCATGTATCGTCTAATGACTGCAAGATGCTTATCATATCCAACGACAGGAAATCTCGGCGTCTTGGACGCAGATGCTGAAACAGTTCAGATACGAGAAGGACCTATCATGACTCCCTTTAACCATCTTAACCAATTCCAAGAATTTTTTTTTTAAACTTTTAACAAGTTCCAAGCTTCACAAATTTACAAAGCAAGTTTGAATAGTGGTAAATTATTTTTTTATTGTTTTGTTTTTGTATGGGGTGAGATAATTTTTCGGCTTAATTTTGGGGTACAGTGGGGGAAAATTTTAATTTGATTATAACGCCAAGTGGTAATTTAAACCGACAAGGAACTGTTTATTGATTAAACTACCTGTAAACAACCTTATATGCCTCATAAATAACTCGACCTTTCTAATAACTAACTCGTGGTCCATTCTTTTCGGAACAGGCCTTGTTTATAAGTGATAATATAGGGGACTTCCAGGGACCACCAAATTGTTCTCCAAAAGTAATTGACAAAAATTGCTGTATTCTCCGATCGTTTGAAGTCTTTACCAAATTAAAATCGGTATCAAAATACATTGGCTTTTACTGACATCGCTTGGGGAGTTTCCATGTAGCGTCGGTGAATTTCTCTCGTTTTTAACATTTCATTTACATTAAGATGTCCCTAGGATCGGGCTCAGTAGTCTGTGATTTATTGTACATCGATCCCTATTGAATACCGCCTCATTCTCTAACCTACAGAAGACAAAACAATAATTGTTATAGTAGCTGCTATCGATTTACCCCAAGTAAATGCATTATCAACTAAACCAGTCAGCCAAGTGTACCGAAAGTAAAGCTATAAGCGTAGAAAATCAGAAAGTACTACCCCACGCTTCGGAGGACCGGAAGTAAGATGTGGAATACTACCACAGACACAGTCAATCCCCGGAAGAAAAAACGAATTATGTGGCAGGAAAAATCATGCATTTCTCTTAAATTATTTTCAAGGGAAACGTAATACGCCCTAAGTAGATCAGTAGTAACTGAGACCTCTATCGTAGTTTGTTCCTGACATTTCAAAACTCTACACTCATTTTTTAAATTCCATATTTGAATAGAAAAATGTTTCTTGTACAAAGGTACAAGTATGAGTCAATGAATACACCTTTTTAGGATCAAAACTATAGCAATATGCTTTTAATTACTCATATATTAAGTATGAATCGTAATACATTATCAATTTTTGGATATCCAAATACCATTAGATGAAGTAGCACGTTTGTGAACTCTTGACCTTACACTTTTATTTCAACAATATTACTTTTAAATGGCAAAATCATATTCTGATCATAATTGTACGCGTTCATAGGGTACATGATCGACCTTGGAAGCCTGGCTGTGTAGAGGACAAGGGAGTCGTGATGAGACAAAATCAGGGAGCTTCTGTACCACTGGAGTACCCCCTCTCCTCTGTACCACCCGCACCTACCATCAGACTCACGTATGGCGGTACCTGGTATGCCTTGTGACAAGGAATAGCTTTATGAAGTATCCGAGCGTGTTCTGCACATAATTTAACATTGTCTGTAACACCATTACTGTTCACTGATAACCAAGAAGCTTTGTTTTTGCAATACATTAACATATTTGTCACGTGTTTTAGATATCAAGGCCTTTGTTCCAAGGTCGTTCAACTTGAAAAATCGATCGATCTTTGTAAGTCTACTACGTTATAAAAAATGACTGTGACTGACTATTTCTTTTAAGTAAGAATAATTTGTATATTTTTTAGAGTAAACACTCGTAAAGGTGATTCATCTAGAATTTTTATGGAAACAATTCCATTCATTTTCTTGAAAATTCTAAAAACTGAAAATTATGTTTTTCACACTCCTTTATGAATGAAATATGTTCCTGAATAAAAATTACACTGAATAATTAATACTATTGATAATCATTTTAAAATTATTGTCAATATATCAATAAAATAATCAAAGATATGATCTGCATGTGTCCTGTCTACAATGATAAACCGTACTCAGTTGTTAGTTGTCAAATTCACATCAATAATACTTCATACATGAGGTTTAAAAAAAACATCTTCGGTTAAATAACGTGAAAACTGTGATATTCTTGCGTTTGTAATTTTTTCCACATAAATTTAGCTACAAACTATTTGAAAAATATAGACATAGATTGTAATTACAAGCGCTCTAAAACTACCATATTTTACCACCCGTCCGTCTTATATAAGGGGGAAGGGGGGGGGGGAGCAAACAGTACTTTACAAAATTCAAACTCAACATTTAAGTTCATGGATGCACATGTAGTCTTATTGTATTTAAAATACGACAAACTAAATAATGCGATGAAATCGATATATAAAAATATTTTTCATCAAAATGATGTCGCTGAATAAACTGAGTTTTACCTAAAACTGTATTGTTGCATGGCATTTTATACATTTTGTTCTATTAAAAATAACTGTAATTAATATAAGACAGGAGTAAAAAAAAAGATTTTTACCGTATATAGTTACATGCATGTTTTTGTTTGTGTTTTTTTTTTTTTTTTACACTTTTTCCTAATGCAACAAACTTTGATTAATATACAAAAAATATTAGCGAGAGAAAAACACAAAAAATGATTGGTATCTTTTTGCGGGTGTACATCATAAAAGAGCTTGATATATTATTTCTTGGGTTGTTTTGTCATTACGTCAATATTTCATCCGATGGCTGCTTCGCACGTGTAGAGGTTACATAATCATTCACTTAAATCAAATTCAAAAGAAAAAATATCCGCAGTAAAGATCTACGTGTTTGTTTTATAACTGATAAGATTTCGACACATGAGTATATATATTATTTTACTGTATGGAATAGATAGCGAACAGCAGCCTGATTATCCGGAGAGTGCAGTAATGTCAAGGGAAGATTTAAACTTCAAGTATTATTTATCAGAAAAAAGAATAAAGTGATATAATTTTGAATTTTTTTATGAAAAAAAGTCAAACATAAATTTATTAACTAATAATTGATAATCTTATAAATTGATAATTTTACATTGCAAAAAATATCGATAATTAGTCTGGAATATTTTTATTAAAATATTGTTATTGGTATCGTTTTTTCTTCTTAGATTCATTCATGTTTATACATTGATCTAACGTTTAAAAGAAATATAAACGACAAATACTTTGTGATAATCGCTCGAGCAATAACATGGATGGTGGGCGGGGTTAACTCCAATGTTTAATTTGGTATTCATTGTAGAACGCTTATTGACTTATTCTGTGTACAATCGCGAGAACAATCTCCAGGCAATCTACATTAACGCAATCATATTTATTTATTAATCAATAATACTTATTATATATTATTATTTACCACGTTGGGGTCATTTATCATTTTTACAACTCTTAAAAACGACGAAAAAGTTTGACGGCGCAATAA